>WTSP01016105.1:0-56203 GCA_025331215.1 Actenoides lindsayi
GGCCCCCTCCCCCCCCCTCCCGGGACGAGACGACACAAGACGACGGCCCAACTGCCGCCGCGCGCCCCGGGATAAGCGGCCCGCCCCAGCAGCAGCCAATGGGAGGGCGAGGGGAGACCCCTGCGGCCAACAGGAGCGCCGAGGGAGCTTCCGGCAGGGGCGGTGCCGGCGCGAGGGCGTTCCCGTCGCGGCACGAGAGGCGGGGCAGAGGCGAGAGGCGCGAAAGGGGCTGTGTGGGGGGAGGGCGGCTGAAATACTCAGCGCTGACTGACATTGTAAATCCTGGAAGGTTCCGTTTTTCCTCGCCGCCGTTACATGGTGACGTGCGCGTAACCATGGCTGCAGAGACAGCCAAGTAAGCGGTGCAGACAGGGAAGAGCAGCTGGCAGAGGTCACTGGGGAAAGCTGTCTCCTAGAGCTACAAAGCCAGCCTTTCCTGGCAGAGCGAGCAAGAGGACCCAAGGGTGAGACTGGCAAAGAAAATTGTTCTCTTTGCCAGCACCAGGAATAAGAGAGAGAAGGTGTTGGCATGGGCTTGACTTACACCTGGTCACATGGGTAACTTTTGCTTGTGTTTGATGTCTGCAACCTGAAGGACAGTTTCTTTGCCCTGAGATAGACCCCTAGGCATAGGAAGCAAAGTCGGTTTCAAGAGAAAGGTACATGCTAAAAGTAAACAAAGCAGTGATTTCCACCAGTTTGTTTCACCCTTTCATAAACACAGGCATGATGGGCCTCTGTCAACCTAATCACAGCCTTAATTCTGCAAGCCTGTTCATGCCATGCTGTTGAGTCATGAAAGGTTTGATGAGTCACTCTTAAGTGCCCAGAAATCTTGCCTTCCTGTTTCAATACAGGAAGAGGTTACTAGGCCCTGTGAACCTCACTGTCTGATTCGTGTAGCCAAGCATTGAGATCAATCTTGATCAGGTTTTTTTTTTTTAGCTTCAAATGCATCAAGTCACTTATTCAGATCAACCCCTTCTCCAGCAAACGGAGAATCTAGAAAAACTGCTATGTACCTGCTCTACCTCTTTATACATCGAAACAGGGAAGAGCCAATGCCATAGAAGTTGGCAATGCACTTTTATCAAGTGCTGCCTTTCCCGTGGCCTCCAAACTTCACTCTCAAAGCACAGACTTCAGTGCATGGAGAAACTTAACATGTATTTAGTAAATTAACAATACAGAGTCAAGGTCTGAATTTATGAGAAGTGAATTTTCAAATAAAAATACCTACACTGGGAAACACCAAAACTGACAAGGTTAAAAGTTCCTCAGTGGATCTCAGTGTAATTTCATATGAGCAAACAACGTGCCATTTCTCATTATGCTCTTAAACTTGGATTTTTCAACTAGCTTCTTGTTGAATGTACATTAATGGAGTTATGGCCAAACATGTTTTGCTTCTTGCTTCCAAGTGGCTTTGCAACTGAGTCTTTACAATCTATTTTCCCCAACATATTTTCTCATATCCCAGTGGACTACTGTTTTGAGGGAAAAAGAAGTTAATCAATCCTTCATTGCGTTTAGAGGCAAACCAAACAGCATATGTAATAGGAACTAATTTTCAGATACTAATGTTTCAGATTAAACATAGCATGTATTGCAGAACAGTCTATGTTTTCTGGTGAGTCATGACAAATTCTAGAGAGAGAAACAAGGCTTATTTTACTTAACGCAACCACCGCTGTTTCTAAGCCAGTGTCAGCAAACATTCCCCTGCCTCCCCAAGGACAAAACACTTGTCTCCTTATACCAGACACCTAAATGGCTTTAAGTTCTACACATGATCCTATCCAAATTCCACAATAAAGGTAGGTATCAGATGTGTGCAATAAGCACAGGAACTATTTTCAGCATTAACCTGTTAACTAGGAATATTATTCTCTATCCACCACCAATAAAGAAAGGCTGTGTTAGACAAGATGGTTGTATTGAATTCACTTCCTTTTATTGCAGTGACATCCCCCTGGTACAAAGTATTAACTGCAATAATTACGTTAAAACATTAGAAAAGCATTTGTGTGTGACAGTTACAGTACAGTATCAAATCTTACATCTTCAAACCAAGCGGGCTGTTACCCACTAACACTCAAATCTTTAAATTATTTTCAGTTATTTTTAAATATGTAATGTCAGAAAAAGTATATAAAAAGATGTATGTAAAAGGAAACCTAAATACAAGTGAACAAATAAATAATTGATTTTCTCCAGCTATTACTGTCTTTTTATAAAGAAACCTAATCTACAGAAGGTATGAATTGCCATGTGTAAATGATTTCATTTTTCAAGTAATTAATGATTGGAACATAACTAAATTTGGCATCAAAATCAAAGCAGAAGTTGGAGTGACTGCCACTAACTGACATCTGTTGCAAACAATTACCATTAACTGTTGAAATTTTAGTGTAGCAAATCTTGAAACTTGACTTCATGCCTAGCGTTAGTGGACTTCTGAGAGCACATGTGAAAAGCATTCTATGTTATTTCACAGACATTACCTTAACTATCCCCATATGCAGGTTTAGATATATTTTATATAATTTTATACACATATATGCATGTATACAGACACTTCATTTGGTTTGTGTTAAGATCACAAGCAATGATTTCCTGAATGGGCAAAAAACCTTTTAAATAAGTGTACCTGTGCACATTTTTAGATATTTTTTTTTTTAAAGATAGCAGCACTAAGTCCATGCCTTACTGTCCATCTGTTCAAAAGAATGTAACCCGCAAAACAAGAAGAAACATGGCAATGATTCCATATTCAATGTGACATCCCCTAAAAAACACTGTAAAACCTGTAATAGATATATTGGAAAGTTTGATCCTCACCCCCTCACCTGGAAGGAAACAGCAATTTTACTGCAAACTATCTTGTCTTAGAATGTTTATTGTAACAAGCTGGGTTCATGCTGGCATCAGTTATCTCACACTTAGCAGCAAAACATGCATGTTTGTTTGGTTTTAAAATGAAATGATTCAACAGTCTCAGATCCAATTGACAGAAACAGCAAAAAAACTGATTGCTGTTTACCAAGAACCTGACCACAGTGTATACTGTATTATTTTTACCTTTAATCACAACAGCTTGAAGCTCTACCTTGCCACACAATGATTATTCTTTATCCTTCAAAAGCAACAGTTACATTTCATTTTGATCTTGTCTTTAGCATACAAATACAACTTTTCTGTGCATCCTTAAATGAAAGTCACTCAACCGCTGGTAAACTGATCCAGGAGCATGTCCAATGCTAATATCAAAAGCTTGCGAAATGTTTTTAGGCAATCCTTTCTATCCAAAATATATTAGGAATTTAAAAAACAGTTCACATTACTAACCTTTATACAAAGGCTCAAGTGAAATTTCTTGTGTAGGTGTTCATAGTAGACTAAATTATGGAGGTTTCAAAGTATACAATGAAAGGGCACACAAGATTGGCAGTTTCCTTATTGAACATAGAAAATGTATAAAGTAGGATGTACAGAATAGATACAACTTGCTAGACGATCAAACCTGAGTATTATTTAATAAGACTAAATGTATTTTCTGACAATTGAATGAATTGACCTAAAAACATCTCACCTAGTAACTAGTGGTCCTTTTAACCATTTGTTGAAAAATGCAAGAGAACTGTGGCATTTACATTTCATATTGGATAGCAAGATTCCACATAGTGTTTACTGTTTTCTGTTAGATAATATCACATTACTCATATTATCCCCATTCAAGCCTTAAGTTGAGTTTTGTTTCAAAATAAATTGAAAGTGTCACCAAAACATATTAGGCCAAGAACTAGGACAGGTTTTTCCTCTTTTCTTCTAATTTGTTGTAACATAAAAAGCCTCAGCAAGTAAGCTGAATTTGGTTTTGTATCAGAGTTACATAGCAAAGACTGAGCGGTATCCTTTGCCAAGGTAGCCAGTGTTAGCTGTGGATCTCAGACTAGTGCCAAAGTAGTACATATTGTCAATTTTAGACAAAAAGGATCCTCTCTAATAGTAGAATGAGTTTTATTTCAACTGTTAAAAAATTACTTGACAGTAACATCAGGAATTTCAGTCCAACTGACCTGCCCCAATTCTCACCTTTACATCTAACAGATGTAGTAACAAAAATCCAAAAACTTTCTGACAATAAAAAACATACAGTACTAAGAACTAATAGCTCAATGGAAGACTGAAAAGCAGCATTCATTTTTTATTGTAATATGTAAGAGACTAGAAACTAAAGGAAGTCTGATCTAAACTCCTAGTTGAAGGCAGATTTTGACATTCTATGTAAATTTACAAAACAGGATGCATGGATGAGATTTGGTTAATTTCAGAAGGCACCTCAAGGCTAAAAGGCTTTTATAAATCTATAATCCTTTCATTGATCAAAAATAAAACATTTTATTGCTGCTATTCAAATAGCAAACAAAAAGCTTGTCATATTCTTCGGTCTAACAAGGAATCCTCCCCCATTAAGCAAGATTAAATTACAGAAAATACAGAATAAAACTCAAGATGTCACAACTTTAGAAATACAGTGACTTTCCTTGTGTGCTTTCAAGTCAGTGAAATAGTGAAAGAGTCACTTTTTGCCTTTGTGATGTTAATAAACTACAGACCATGTCAGTCACTCTCCCCGGGGCACTGAAGTACCATTTCACCATAGCTGTCCTATGCGCAGTACTCTTAGGAATAGAAGGTAAGAACACTCTGATGATTCCCACGGACAAGAAGAATTGGTGGCAGATCTTTAGAAAGAGCTTCCAACCAGGCCATGTATAGCGCACTAGAAACCGCACCTTTCCGTGCAACTGGCAAACTCCTACAAATCACAAGGGGGGGGCGGGGGGAAAGAAACATTCAACAATTAGAAGAACCTGAAGCACAAGCCGTATCGTATAAATACAGAAGTATGATTCCTCAAAGAGGTAGATATTACATCAAATTTCCTAACTTTTTAGTTTTGTTTTTTATTTATTTTTTTCCACAGAATTCAATTAATGATTTGAGAGTTTACAGCTTAAGCACTATAGCCCTTCACATCTATTTATCCCTCACTTTTGGCCTCTTGCCACCCTTCTGAATTCAGGAAGCTTCATGGAGAACTCTCCTCAGTTGAAGACAGTTTCTTGAAAGACTTTTTAAGCTTTTACAACACAGCTTTTTCTTATGATGAAAGGTTGCAGAAGTCTAATATTCCTTCTCGCAATCCTTCCAAAACATGCCATACTCTATTCCTTTGAAGAAACTATGGCAAGTCTATTTGCCCTACTCAAAATTCACTTGTAGGACTTAATGGAGCACTGAAGCAGGCTCCTAAAGAAGAATCCTACGATCTGCATTCTGTTTGTTGACGCAAAGTAATTCCATGGAAATCCATCAGCAGGAAGAATATTATTTACCCACAGAGATTTCCTAGAACAAAAAAAAACCTGAAAGGAAGGATCTGAAAGAGAAGGCAATTGTTGGCACTTGGAATTCAACGGGATGTGAGAATCCTGAGCCACAACAGAAAGGTGGAAGCAAAGCGGTGTGCCAGAAGCACAAAACCACACAGGCCATTTTTTGTTCATCTACACAGTAGCGCCACACTTCTAGTAAATACTTACAGCACTGAAACCTCCTTGAGTATTTCCATAGTTCAATGGCAATGCACAAGCTTTTTCCTAACCTGTATTTACATATGTTTCCAAGTACAGTTCTGTATCAGTTAAGATAACAGTAGAAATCATTTACTTACATGACGATTATATTAGCTGTGCTTGAGTGTTCTTTCAGCAACTCATTTAGCCTAATCTGGCGGTAAGTCTGTAATGAAAATAAGACTTATTAGGAAGATCTTTTATATAAAGCTAGAAAAAGTTATTTTATTCAAGAAAAATAAAAAACAAGTTATGTTCAATTGGTATGCATCATTTATAGAAAGCATGTACTTCCACCTCAAGTTTGACATGTTCGTTTTCCAAAATACTTATGGTTGCAAGGCTGGAAGAGAAGCAAGCAGTAAGCTTAAAATGTGCAAATAAGCCAAGTACTATGAAAGCTAAATTTAAGATAGTTCCTCTAATAACGATACCATCCTCCATAGCTTCTGGAAGCAAGAGGCACTTATGCTCTCTTCTAGATTCTTTACCTATATCCTACATAAGATATATATATATAGAGAGAGATATGTACGTATAACTCGATAAGCTCACAGTAAGCAGGTCTTACAGAAGGGAAGCCCCATCTTCATTTGGTAAGCACATCTCTGTAATGGGCCTCCCTTTAATACCTGATTCTGTCTTAATATCTGAGGTAGCTTCCTCAGTAATTTTCAGTTCTTATGTCAGTTTTTTTTCAGTTCAGTTATTTTCAGTTCTTTTACATCAACTAACTTTCTTGCAAATATTTTGAAATAACCATTTTTTATAGTTCTGTTGTTCTCAGATGAGCTGAAGGCTAGTTAGCTTGTTTCTGCAGACACGAGCTCACAGGCTGTCTATCCAAAAGCATAAATCACTTGGGTTCTCTCACCAAAATGGGTTTTGGCAGTGTTTGTAGACATGAGAAACAGCACGCATCGCTCAGTTAATTAACTATAAAGTAACTGCGCTTTGTAAAAATCTCCCCCTCCCCAATGCCTTGGTAATACGCAGTTAGAGAACTCAGCAGCAGCTGCCAGTCAATCTGTACCTGCATGTTAAACAGATTTCTGCTTACACTTCTACACTTTTTACACAGAATGACCTACTGTGTCCATTTTTTTCTGTACTGAAAATCCTCACAGAAGTTTTAAAAAACCAAGCAGAAAAAAAACAAGGTGAGGGTGTAATATACAAAGGACGAAGTTGAGGAACTTCAGATCAGTGAAATTTATGCCAGTCTTTCTAGATCCTTGTCTGTATCCACATCCTGTTAGAAGATGCTACCTGAGTCTCCTCAACAGAAACACTTGAGAAGGAATACCTCTGACATCTCTACAGTACACAACCGCTTGAGAAAAATGTCAAACCTTGAACTGTTCCTTAACACAATTAGGTGTATTAAGTTTACTGTTTATTTTTTATTAAGCAAAAAATATGGGTTTAGACAAAGAAAAGTCAAACAGCTGAATATAGACTATAGTAATCTAAATTAACTGCTGAAATACTGTAGGAAAGCCATTTAGGCCCCTCCCCAGTGCAGAAACGTTTTTTTGCGAGCCATCTAAAAAGTTTTAGATGCTGTTTTCTATCAGCTATTTATAAAAACAGGTATGGAAGAGAGAGAAAAACAAAAAACTCATCGATACCACATCCACAAATGCAGTAGGAGAAAAAAGCTTTAACAATTTTTAATATAACACTAAAGAACACAGAACCTTTGTTTTGTAAAGCTCAAGTTCATTATCTGTTATCCTCCATGGTTCTTCCTCTTTCATTTTATCTGCAACTTCTTGTTCTTTATCATCTTCATGAAGTCGGAAAGGCTCTATCATTTCTTCAAAAGCTGCAATACTGGAATGGTTAAGTGAACAGCTATATTAAAACAGATATGAGTCTAACATGTCAGCAATGACTTTCATGGTATCAAAGTTTTATTACCATATAAAAATAAACTGAATCGTTTTCACTGCCAATTGCAGTTAGAATATCAATTAAGCTATTGGTATATGCAGACATAATTCAAACAGCTAGGGACTTTTGTAGGAGCTTTTACTGTTCATCATGGTACTAAATATAAAGTTCTAGCCCATTAGAAAAAAATAAACCACAAACAACTTTTGCTAGAGTTTTACTGCATCTCATTTCTTGGTTCGTTAGCTCTCTTGTGTATAATTCTTGTTGCTGTCTTGAGAGCAGTGACGGCCCTAAACTATGACAAATGTATAGTAACTAACAATAGCTTCTACAGTACTAAATTTGAAAGAGTACTATACATTTCACACTAAAAAAAAAGCTATCAAATTCACACACAAATGACCACAGCCAGCTTGTACTACTTTGAATCTGTTTGCGCTTTAGCAAGAACTTTGAAAAATAACCTGAAAACCAAAGTAGTATTTGTTTCTACTAGAAAGAACAACTTTCTCTACCCACATTAGGATACTTGAATGGCAAACAAAGGCTACCTCAAGTTATGAAAGTAACTTCCCTTTGAATAGGCCCAGCACATAAGCACATTTTTTAAGGGAACATACTGTATGCCTTGTATTCAATGAAATAACTACATTTTGATGCTTTTTAAATGCTTTTTTTAATAAAGATTACAAGGTACTACCATTATTCTGTGGTTACAAATTAGAGTGTGCAAAGTTTAACAAACATTAAGAATACCTTAGGAATACCTTTTAGGATATATCAGTTATCAGTAGTATGTAGCACTATTACAGACATCAGCAGTAACTGTAACATGTTAGCTTCCAGTTAGACACTGCCTCCATGACCATTTCCTAACTAAGGTGTTCCTGTTTCTCCAAGAAAGCCCCCACTACTAGAGAAAAGTATTTTTTTCTACCCTTGGTAGTCTTTACTGAAGTTACTTGATACAATGACATCATCTTCATCAAATGTGATCTGATATTTATCAGCTGAACAAAACAGTATTAACAGTATTCTAGCATAAAGCACAGTAACTGTTAGAAATACATCACCCTCCTCCACTTAGTAGTTTACATCTATTGTTAATGCCAACTGGTACCTTAAAGGTTTTGGATATATTGTGGGCAATGTGTCCATTGAGATAGAAAAAATGCTCAAAGAAATAATTTATGGATCACTTCTGTGAAATAAAAATAATTCCATGTAATTCCACAATCTCAACTTTTTATGCATAAATGTGTGCTACGTCTAAGTTTACACATTTTACAGTAGCAGGCCCCCAGGAAAAAAGACATCCAAAAGCATCAGAGTGCCAAAAGTACTATACTGTTTTAGTTGATTGATCTACTCTATAAATTTTTTAAAAGGTGATTAAAAACCAGGGTATAAAAGAATGTACATTATAATTTACCATTTCAGTAAATTCTAAAACAGTATTTCCTAATTTGCATGACATGTCAAATTATTCAGATACATGCATATCCATGTAAAAGATAAAACTTCAAAATACTAAAGAACACTTGAAGGGAAAGAGAATAGTATTTTTAGACTTTACACATTTTGTTACAAATTTGTACTGAAAGCCATCTATAATATTTTTTAAAGCTGAAAATCAGAAATATCGTATGTATGATCATTCCTGTGTGAATTAAAAGGCCAAGCAATTTAGCTATTTGAAAGTCAAGCTTTGCTACATTTAACGAAGACTCTAAGTAAGATAAAGACCACTGAATATTTTGTGAGCATTTCTCTTTGTAAAGAAGATTGCTCCAGACAAACTGGATTGTTTTTGAAACTGTGTTTTTCTGAGTTTAGTATTACAGGCTAAGGGCCAGATAGTTTAAAAAATACGGTATTCTGTGTTCTTGGATGTAGGAGTTACCGCTTAATTTATTTCCTGCATTTTTGTGAAACACTGGATACCACGGGAACTACTCTATCAAAACTGCTTTGAAGGGAAGTAGGATTCTAAGTTCATGAAAGGCATCAATAATTCAACTAACAAACCAGTTACTTACTTTTCTTTCTTTGGCTTTGTATTAATATCTCCAAGAACCATGATGTCCGAGAAGTCTATCCGAAATTTGCTGAGCAAAGTAGCCATCCTGTATCAGGAAAAAAAAAGCCTTTATGTGATTGAATTTTTAATATTTATTTTTTTTCCCACAGGGTAAACAGATAGGTGTTTGGTAATAAAAACACTAGTTTAGCAAAAAAAAAAAAACAAACAACCCAAATACACAAAACTGAAGTGTGAAAAAAACACATCGAATTGTCCTGGCATATCTCTATAAATCAATGACACACTTTGGAAAGAAATTAAGCAACAAGAACAAACAAACAAAACACCTCACAACAAACCAAATATTTTAAAGCCACAGAATTAAGAGCTTGCCCCTAAAGACCACTTCAGAAAATATTTGAACAAGAAAATGCTAAGTGTACAAAATTGCTGAAGAAAACTTAATTTAATTTGAGGTATGTCATCCAAAACAATCTGGGAGAAATGGAAGTACTTTTGGAGAATGGGAATAAAATACAGTTACGTATTGACCAAAAAAAGACTGAAAGAATGCTACTAGGAAGTGAAAGTCATCTACTGCAAAACATGTTCTATTAGCATTTGAAATTAATTTTTTCAAGGCAAACTTACGCTCTTCTGTCATGATCAATCCTGTTTATTTTTCCACCAATGAACACTCTGATCTTACAGTCTTTCCACTTCTTTTTGGTGGTAATAAGATAAGGAATCAAGAGTGTCAAACCTGCATTTTCACCAGAATTTAGGAATGATTCAGAAAAAAAGCACCGTGTTAGAGTTTAGTAGTACAAACTTGTAATCTATATATGAACACAAAGATATCAATTAATTTAAAATCAATAATTTTATTTTTAAAAACCAACAACTATTTGTTTTTTAAAATATAAAGCACATTACCTCCATCATCAAAGAGCCACCATACATCAATATTGCTTTTGCCTTGTTTCTTCTGAAATTGAGTGCTAGCATCAAGAAGTCTTTGGTCAGCCAAGTTTAAAGGAGATGATGAGCTCTTTGAATCTGGAAAAAAATATGATGAGACTTCATTTTAGAAGTGTTTTGCTTAATAACCCTAAAATTCACCAAACGCAACTTCTTCGTATTTTGTGGTATCTCTAAGTTTAAATAAAAATTGTTTCTTCCTCGCCAGCCCAACTCCAAAATTTGAATGAATGAAACTTTGAGGCTTAACTGAGCTCTACTTAGGAAGTCTACAAACTCTTAACTTCAGAAATTATAGACTTAAATCTCAAAGTCATTTAGCAGCCATTTGACAAAAGATCTGCAAGATCTTTGCACAGTCATTGCCTGGCAGTTTAACTAACCTTGCATACATACTTTGTTATGCACTTTTGCTGCCTCTTATGTATGACAAGACTTCCCTAAAAACATGTAGATACTAATTAACAAGTAAATACCATGTCCTAAGCACTTTTCTTCTTTCCTTAAACCCACTTTTCTTTAAGCATGTGGTGAAAATAAAAGCTAGTTCTGCATATTGGAATTCTATCTTTTGAAACAAGTACTTTTTCACATGTGCAAGGCTCTGAAGCATAATATAGATCATTTTGTGTAAGGAAGTCATTTAATTTACTGAGAACGAGACAACAATGACATTTTCAAATAAAAATACATTGGTAAATTTATTTTTTAAAACTATAGAAGAAACTAACCTATTTTCCTTAATTATAACCTCCATTTGAACAAAAGCCAGGAGTTTGATATTTATCTTAGTCCTTATTTTATCAGGCATTTTTAAATTTAGAACACATCTGTGACTGATTTACATTAATGTACTACTTTATTGCATACTGGGACTTCTTCCAAACTGCCATCTTGTGCTTCCAGATGTAATCTCACTTTCTATTATTAAAACACAACAGCTTCTAGCTGTTGAAATTATGAAGAAAATGTAAAAAAAATTAGATGCATCTTAGTTAAGGCAAAAATATTTGATTAGCTCAAAGTCTGAAATACACGAGGAAGTAAAAACCACTTGATTCACCTCCTAAAATGTTGTTTATTTGAATGACTACTTCGCATTATTTCAGATGTTAATCTCACTGAGGCTATGTTATGTCTCAATTTGCAAGCTACTGAACAATTTCAAATAACAGAGCAACAACTATGGTTTTAGAAGATCTGCTGAATAGACTGATGGATCACTTCCCCTATGCCATTGGCTATTTCTGTTACTCCTAAATTAAGTAATGATCTACACAAGTACCTGAGACACAGAGAACTAAGCAAGCTCCTGAAGACATTTCAAATGTTACTGAAGAACAAAAGTTTATCCAACATTCATATCTTTATCACATGCACAATCCTTTCTCAGTAGCAACTTGTTCTGGGAATTTCCACAAAGTTGCATTCTTCCATAGCCATCCATGAAGATGAAGCACATTGCAAAGCATGTATGAAGAAACAAACTAACACTGAATGGTTGGTATTTTCCTGTCTCTCTCATATATGTGTAGAAAGGAGTACAAAAGGAAAACTGAAATTAACAATGTGAAAGAATGATTTAACACAAAAAGGTGGAAAATGCCTGCCTTTTTTCAACAGTGGTTGTGCTGAAGTCTTTCCATCCTCGTCCTCCTCTGGAAAATTTTTAAAGATACAAAATAAAAAGGTTAATTTCCTTTGTGTTAATGAAAACACTACTAGTGTATATAGAAGAAAAGAAAGAAAATAAAGGTGTAGGGTGAAATGGATTTTCATACAAAAGAAAGCACACAAATACAGTCTACCAGATCCTGAGATTTATTTATACTTACCAAAAAAAAATTAAAATAAAATCACACTTAACTATTAAGTCACTCCAAACTTTTACTTTGGAAAGAAAGTGGAAGGTTGCTTATTGTCATGTCAGAAGTAACCTGAATGATTTGTGTGAATTAACATGCATACAATATTCTAGTCTGAGGCAAAAAAACTTCATAAATTTAGCAGTCTTCAATCACACTGAACATATAGATGTGTAGCACAATTCCAAAGCAATTTTTAATACCTGTCAAACTCATTAACAAAGAAAATCCATCGTAGATTATCTACCACCTGTTTCATTGATGGGACTGCACGTGAAAGATTTATTTTACATATTGGTAACCTCTCAACCCAAGTATTTAAGTGATTAGACATCAATGGCTAGAAAAGCATGACACATCTCTGTTCCATAGACACTAAAATTCCTTAGATACTTCCTTGGTGAGAGAAGAGAGGAACTGAAGAGGGAATGAGAGATAGAGAACTCAAATGTAATAGCAAGTTACCTTTATGTAGAGCTGGAGTTCTTTCACTAGATGATGGAGCAAAAGCTACAGAAGTGTCTGTCTCAGCCTTCTTGCTATAATCCACTTTTACTATGACATCCTTGGTACATGGAGATTTTTCTTGAGATGACAGTAACTCTTCTTTAAAAAACAAAGAAACACATTATAAATCATGTAATTGTTCCAAATGGCATCAACAGATGTATGTGAGTATACCGAGACATTTCACAGCTGGTTAAACTCTACTGCAACTGTTAGGCTATGGCAAAGAGGGGAGAAAAAAAAAGCAGAAACCAACAACAATCTTATTATGAACTGCTTCAGAGTACAACGAGGCTCCTCCTTGATCCCAGCTGTAGTTTCCTGCTTCTTCCTTCCCAGATTTTGGGTGTTCACTGCATTACCACAGCCTACACAAGAAACAGAGCTATCTAATACTGAGAAAGTATAAGGAGGAAAAAAAATTTACTTAAGTGAAGTATTTCCTATTTCCACTCTTAACTCCCAGAGGGTGATGAGCCTTAGACAAAGCACAGACCAAGTATGTCCCACGGCCAAGTTTTTTTCCAGGCTTGGATTCAGTGGAGCTACTTGATAGCTGTCAGACATAAAGCAAACTCAGTCTCCAGTGGATACTAAGACTCTTATGACACATGGGTGTTGTATTTCCCAGTCTTCTCAGCAGTGTTTTCACACTGCAAATTCACCCCTTGCTGTTTCAGATTTTGCCCTCCTGCACACAGTTGACAGGCTCTGTCTCTCTCCAAATCCTACAACATGTGTATGTTTCCAGTGAAGAAACAACCCTCCCCTCTTTAGGGGCAGATGCCCCCCTACAGAGCTTGTGCCACAAGCTTTCTTCCTCATTGTAGTAGCAATGTTAAACAGGGCAAGTTACAAACAAATTAGACATTATCAATTTAGTAGACGGTTGTCACCAAAGCTCACAGGCCTCCATTATTGTCCTTGAAATTTCACTAGACTTGTACGACAGCACAAGACCACTACTTATAAAGCATAACCAAGCCTTCTATATTGAAAATGGAAAACCTCTCTAAACGTGAGACAGACAACTGCTGAGGTCTCTAAACTAGTGTGTGTAGGGGGTGGCAATCCACAGCATTCTTGGACCATGCAACATTTCACAGAATCACTGAATGTTAAGGGTTGGAAACGATCTCAAAAGATCATCCAGTCCAACCCCATCTGCCAGAGCAGGATCGCCTAGAGCAGGTCACATAGGAACATGTCCAGGTGGGTTTTAAATGTCTCCAGAGGAGGAGACTTCACAAGCCCTCTGGGCAGCCTGTTCCAGTGCTCCGTGACCCTCACAGTGAAAAAGTTTTTCCTTGTGTTTCTGTGGAATCTCTTATGCTTCAGCTCACACCTGTTGCCCCTTGTACTGTCACTGGACATTTGTTGTGATATTCACAATATCTAGACCTCGGACCCAAATATTTGGTACCAACTTGACCAGCTCTAATTTTTTTCACTTAAATAGTAAATCCTTGGGAAGCAACTATATACAGCTTAAAACTACAGAGAGTTGAACCACACAGAAGACAGTTTTGTTGCTGAACATGGATTATTCTTATTTTACATTTCAGACTTGCTAATTTCAAAGATTTTTAATCTTTAAGAAGAGTGGTGTTTTATTTTGTTGGCTTTGTTTGTGTTATAAGTTATCTTCATTTAATATTTTCAGAAAGCAGTACTGCAAGAGAATTAGAACAGCTAATTAGCAGATGAAACCAAATAAATTATACCTTGGCCCTGAAGGTGAGAAATGTCCAGGCCCTCCTTTAGGCGGATGACAACTACACCATACTGAACATCAAAGGCATCGCTAAAAAAAAAGGAACAAAAATATTTTACAACATTTTCTTTCTCAAAGGACTTACTTTATGCACTTTATGAACAAATTCCAGTGTTTAAACACTTCCCCTTAAACTCCTGAATCAGAAATTCATGTTACAGTTTCAGTTTCAATTCCAAACTATCAACTGCATCAGTGAACTGAAAACCATATCCTGCAAAGCAACAAAGATTATCTATTCCCTCTCCCCCCCTCTCTCCGCTATGTAAACAGCAATTAAATAACAGCCACATTAATATATCAGTCAAGTTCTGCACAGATAAGATACACTGAGAAATCTAAATTTTTATCTCTATCAATAAAGGGTTTATGAGTAGCTTTCCTTGATTTGAGCACTACAAATGTCTGACTTCGTTCTAAAACATTTGGGTAATAAAAACACCTGTGAATTTAGATTTAAATCATCTTAAATAATCAATAAGCTATAAGTTAGCTATAACGGACCTATTCCCATTATATCTGTCAGGGAAGAAACTTGCTCTTTTGAAAAATAAAGGGGGAAAACATTGTAAAAACAAGCAAAAAAGTATGAATAAATGGCTGAATAAATGTGGAGTAAAATCAAGAAAAAAAAGAAAATCATGAACTTAACAAGATCATAAGAATATGAATTAGCCATTAATCATTAGTCCTTCAAATATAAATACCTCATTACAAACAACCACAAATCAGAGAACTCCCTCATGTCATTACCACAGACAAATTTTGCAGGATCTCACTCATTAAACACTTCTCTTTAGAAGTAGTAAGATTTGATTAGTAATGTTCAAATTATCAACATATATATATAATAAAAGTATGAAAACTTGAGGTTGATTTAAGAAGGAAATGTTTTTTCCATTAACGGACATTTTTAATTCTTTTTTTTTTTGATCTACAGATTAGATGTGTTTCTATTGTGTGCTTCAGAAACTTGCAATTTTCCAGAGATTTTCCAGAAATGCACTTCACCTACAGTTATTACCTCCTGAGGTTTCTCTTTTAGGATGTGGAGAACAACATAGCTTGTTGGCCTTGACAGATCTTCCAGCACAAGCCATTCCAAAATAAAAGAGGGGAAAAAAAAAAAAAAAGAAAAACCAAGGACTAACCAACACATTTCTTGTTTTTCACTACACATAGTGCTCCTGCTTTTCTCTTAAGAAACTAAGAGAGTGAAAAAGTGTTACTCATTTCCTTTTCTAATCTCTGCTTGTAGTGCACCTATCCTCTCTTTCTTCTAAATGCACAGTAAATGAGAAGTGTAAAATACAAATGGAGCAGGATAAGCAGCACACAGAGAACTACAGTCCCTCTGTACCAAGAGCAAGAAGCAAGTTTTGGTTTTCTTAAGTGTCTGTAGCACAAGTTACTCTGTTCAGTTTTTCAGCCAGAACCGGTTTGCCTTTCAATACTATCAGATTCCACTGGGATTTCCTTTTCCATCATTTTAGCTACTATATTGCTTTGGGTGTCAGTGTTGTGTAAGTGAAGTATTTCTAGCATTTAAGAACAAGGTTTAATGAAGACAGAACTTCAGCATAAGAGTTGGTTCATTCTCTACTACACTTTATCTGTACAGAAGTAGTGTAGGAAAAACCCTGCTTTCAATAGAAGCTATGCTTTAAATAATTCAGCAGACTGGTATGTAAGACACTTGGGTTCAATTTCTGAGGATAGTAACTCAGAGACCACTGCCACAGCTCTTTTTAGATACAGGAAAAGTTATTTAGAAATCTGTTTAAACTACGAAAACCTTGCTTATTAACTTCCATATATTAAAAAAAATCAAGGTATTGAAGACTGCTAGATCAGTGACATGGAAAATCAGAGTCTACCTGAAAGAAACTTCATGCAACTAAGAACTTGATTGACAAACACAAATAATAGAAACATAAAAGCTGCATCTCTGCATTGTCTACTTACTGGAATAAATTAATGTAGGTTTCAACATCTCTCATGTCACCTTGTCTCCAGTTTTTCTTAAATCCAACAACAAGGGTGTTAGGTCTCATTCTTCCTAGACCAGCAGCCTAAGAAGAACAAACCATATTTTTTAAAAAAAAATCTGTCATTGAAACAATTAAAGTTTGCTTTCTTAATTCGAAAACACAGTATTTTCCATTCAAATTTTAAAGTAACACTGCAAAATGAAAATACTTATAAGAACACTTCTAGTTTTGATGTTCATCTTCACTATTTTCATTTTAAAATAAAGAAATTTAAGAGAGGTGTACCTGCATTAAATATTGTCCTCCATCTCTCAAGTCCTCTGCATGTACTGGTGCATAGAAAGCCTTCATCTTGTTTTTAATTAGCCATCGCTGGTATTTTGCCAAATCAGTTGACAGTTCCTTCATGGCTTGTCTCCGAGGGCCCTTTCAAATCAGGAAGTAAAATGAGGAGCAGGTGTAAGAATTGTAAGTAGTAATAAAGCCTCTGTTGTGGTTTAACCTCTGCTGGCAGCTAAACACTGTGCAGCTGCTCACCTGCCATTTCCCTGTCCCTCTCCACACCCTGTCCTGTGGGATGGGAAGAAGAATTAGGAGGAAGAAAAAAAGTTGAGACCCCATGGGTTGCGCTAAGTTTAGCTGAGGTAAGAACAGCACCAAGAGAGATGAAAACAACAATAATGACAATAACACAAGTGTAATAGTATCTAAAACAAGCAATAGAAACCCAGGAGACTCATCCAGTACCCAAGAGGCTCTGTCCCTGCTGCCAAGTGCAGAGTAAGCAAACTCAAAACCTACCAGGCACACACTGGACCTTACAGAGCAGGCATGACATCAGTATAGCATCGAATATCCCATTGGCTGGTTCTCATGTTTATCCCAGGTGTCGACTCTCACAGCTGCATGGGCCAGCAGCTGCTGGTGATAATTAACAAGAACCCAACCCACGACAGCCTCCTTCCCCCTATTTTTTAAAAATTTTAATTTCACTGCTCAAATGCAATTCAAGTTTTGAAGAACCTCAAAACAAGCCTCCACACTAAAAAAACAACAATAAAACAACCAACAACAAAATGCCAGGAATTATCCGCAGCAAAGAGTGGACCAGGTTCACCTTTTTAGGAAGAGGGCTGCTCAAGTTTTACCAGTATATTGTTCCTGCAGAGCACAAGCCACTTCTCCAGCAAGTGCACAAGTTTGTCTGCCAAAGCATAACAGTTCCATAAGGAAAGGGCTTTGTAATGAAACATACACAGATATAGGATGACTTGATAGTAGGCTTTATGGGAATATTTGTTTCAAGATCTAAGATTGTGCATCTGTGTGTACATAATCCTAATCAGAAAGCCTTCTCACAGGAACATCACTTCTGCAGTTGTATACTGCAGTCACAGTGATCTCCTCTTTAAATGCTTCCTTTTTATTCATTCCATCATCATCAGAAAACAGTATGTTCCTGCTAGACATCAAACTGCAGAATACAGGACCAGGTATAAGCAAGAACACAGTAACCCAGTTTTTGAAAAGGATACAGACTCTGAGCAAATCGTCAGTTATTGAAGAGCGGGGCAGTGTAATCCTTTTTGTAGGACAGACATCTTAAATACATAGAATAGGCTCCCAGAACATAGAATCACAGAATTGTCAGGTTTGGAAGGGACCTTAAAGATCATCCAGTTCCAACCCCCCTGCCATGGGCAGGGACACCACCCACTAGAGCAGGTTGCTCAGAGCCCCATCCAGCCTGGGCTTAAAAAATTTCAAGGAGGGGGCTTCCACCACCTCCCTGGGCAACCTGTTCCACTGTCTCACCACCCTCATGGTGAAGAAACTCTTCTTAATGTCTAACCTAAATTAACCTATCTCTAGTTTTAATCCATTCCCTCTAGTCCTAACATCTCTAACCAGAACTTCTTTCCTACACGAAGGATGACGCTACCTTACTCTTTTCAGTGCAGCCCTACTTTTGAGAGGCAGTCTGAGTAGACAGGAATTAAAAGATTTCAAGTTTCTGAAGAACTGGCCAATATTTCCTTAAGAAAATGTATGTTCTGTGTATTGCATTAACTTGATTTGCTCATCTGTTCATTAGATAAGAAGCAAGCCATACTAAGTGCTGTAAATGTAAACATATTTAAGACTAATCACTCTTTGTATTTAAAGTTACACTTGCTTAGATGTTCTCAGTGATGTGACAGAAAAAGTTTAGCCTTAAATCAGAAAGGTAATCTACACAACCCCAATATGTTAAACCATGTTTACTAATGTTTATGAAAGATACAACAGTCTCTATGTACCTAACTTAAGTTTTGGTACAGATCACAGTACGACAGCCATCTTATATCATAGTTAACTCATGATAAGGGTGGTTTTGAAGAAGTGTTACTTGAAGCTTGTTGCCTTCCCCCACCCCAAAATCTCTACAGGTCTGCCTTAAAAGATACAATTTTTTTAAAAACACCTCGCAAAGCAGCCCTCACACACATCCCCAAAAAGCTTCACATCCCAACAAAAAAAAAAAATTTACAAAAACCAACAACTGAAAGTTGGTTAAATAGTAGGGCATGGACAGAAAACATGAAAAGGAAATACCTGTTAACAGTATTGTTTCACCTGCCAGTGAAATTAATCGGGTAACTGAAGGAATAAGAAACTACTTGAAACATAAACAGTATTTTTTAACTACTCGTTAACCTGATATTGGATTTGCTGAACAAGAAGATTTTAGCTCAGGCTTTTCATGACAGCTACAGAGGAATGAGTCTCCCTGAAACATTAACACAGACGGTATCTAGCTACAGACTGCACATCCTTTTGACCAACTACTCTGTTCAAAGCATTTAAGAGTGTATGAGACTGTATGACACCAGGACAGAAAGAAACCAAGGCTATAATCCAATGTTCACCTTACTTCTACAAAGCTCCCTTAGCATATAAACATCAAATGACGACAAGTATTAATTTTGCAGTTTCCTCTATAGCATACCTAACTTGAACAGTGACAACACATGCATCAGTGGATCCTACCAGTGAATCTCTTTGCACTTTTCAGTGTTGAACTATGTTTTCATTTAAAAACAAACAAAAAAACCCTCCACACAAACAAGAATCACAAACAAAATGCAAACTGGTTTAAAAAAACCCAAAACAAAAACAAGGTAGCTTTAAAGTAAAAATAGAATACACTTACCATATGTACATGGCCACAGATCATCAAGCCCACATTCTTGGTGAAAGCATGGACTAGGTGAAGCAAAGCTGGACGTGCATTTGGAGCACCTGTCATAATTAAGCACTGAGGTCTAGAATTGCAAATAAGTGAGGCAAAAAAAAAAAGACTGGAATTAATTTAATCTGGAGTTGTGGGGTTTTTTTATTAACAGAAAAGTTTCTTCTAAATATTAGCCATAAGAACATAATCATTACTGGAGACACAGTAACCTCATCTACTTCTACAAGACTATGCTAAATTAAGTACAAACCAATTTTTCCAGAACTTTTCAGTAGACTTTTGATTGATTACAAACTTAGTAATACCACTAAATCTGAAAATTTATACATCTAAAATAACAGAAACAGATTTTAGCCAAGACAAAATCAGAGGGATTAATTTTTTCCCCCGTTTTAAATCACATCCAGCCATTCTTCACCAAGCCTGTGGCATTGCATGGGGTTGTTGTGACTCAAGTGCAGCACCCAGCACTTGGCCTTGCTGAACCTCATACAACTGGCCTCAGACCATTGATCCAACCTGTTCAATCCTCCCTCTAAAGCTTTTCTACCCTTAAGCAGATCAACACTTCTGCCCAACTTGTCATCTGCAAACTTTAATATAAAATGAATAAATATTTAACAGCTCTAATTTTATGGAGCTATAGAACTCAAAACATTTTTTGCCATAGGTTTGAAACCAGTATTAGGCCAAAAATAGTTCTAGAGCTGCTGTGCTTAAAACTGTCTTAAGATTTTGATCTCCTTAGAATAACGATTAAAGAAGATTAAAACTCAGAAAGCTATATACTAGCTTCCCAAACAAAACAGCTGAAGTACTTCCAATACAATCCTAAACACACACTGATCAGCAGAGCTTTCATTTACTGTATCAGCACAACCAGAAAGTTACACTTAGTAGGAATTTTCCTGTAAAGCCTGCATCTACATCAAAGTTGACAACCCTATATAGACTCTCAGCAGAACTGAGGTTGCAACACGGACCTGTGAAGTATTGCAAATTATTAAATGCCAGCCTTTATAGTTGCATTAGGGAAGTCTGAAAATTGCTGTCCTTCACACCTATGCAACAAACAAGTTTCTGAATGTAGACTGTTTTTTCCTGTTAACAATGTAGCTTGACAGAACAGAGAATGCAATGTTTGTAAATGAATCAGGAATTTTAATGTTACATTAGAACACAGGAATTCAGAAAGAAGAGCTGTTTTATAATTAAACCTCAAGGTTTGTGGTTTACCTACAACAGCCAACTCTTCAGTTTAGAAATGAATCCCATTAATACTCAATACTTTTTGCTCAATTATTTTGAAGGATCTTTCATCTACAATAGCTTATTCAGAAAAGTGGCATAAATACTATAGGATAGAAAACTGTCTCCTTAAGTAGGATCTTCCTGGGTATCCGTTGTGGCAGAGAACAATCAGTTTTCTTCAGTTGTGTGAAAAACACTTGTGTAGCCTGTTTGCCACTACTGAAGAGCAATGAGAGAATGTATCATGTCTAATGTGAAATATCTGGTGTTGAGGACAGCACATCTTAAAATCCTCAAGTTAGATCAGTTTTATCCCAAGCATGTGGACTGAATTCTCATTAGCAGTTTGGTGCATATCCTCCTGCTCAGATTCAGAGGAACACAATTCACAGTTCATGGTGCAAACCATAAGGAGCCTAACATCAAGCACGCATCATCCATGGACCTGCTTCTCACTCAAACAGAAATAAAATGTTCATGTAAGTATATCCTGAGGATGTCCATGGTGGTGAAATTCAAAAACCCACAGGAGATGAACTGGCATTTAATGGAAACCATGTCAGCAGACATCATGACAGTACCCCACTGAATACACAGAAGTAGTTTCCCACGTCTGTAACTGTTACCTAAAATTTTTCACATGATCTTCCACTCCTGAGAGCCGAATAGAATGCTGTAGTGCATTCAAGTAAGTCAAAGCTTGTGTTGAGGATCCCCAGTTCACATCTGTTGGAAGATATGGAGTACGAATATTTTATTTAAACCTGTTCATTGTAAAACTACATGATCACAAAATTAATGTTGAATGCCAACTAAAAACACTGATGATTTAGGCTACATTCCACTCTATACTAGTCAAACAAACCCTACAGCTAAATACACAATTCTATTTAGAGGTAACATTTCTGTGTAAGTTTTAGCGAATAAGCTAGAGTCTGATATTTTACAATTATTATGGGAAGAAAGAACTGAGGGTTTTTTCCCTCCTAACTTTTCAAAGATTGTGACAACTTCTGATTCAAAAAAAGTAACACTTCAGGAAAAAAATGCTGTGCTTTTATTTTGTATCACAGTAAAGGAAAAAAATAATCTCAAAACATAAAACCATTTTGGTTGAAAGAGACCTTTAAGATTATCAAATCTATCCGTTAACCCAGCACTGCCAGGTAGCCACTAAACCATGTCCCTGCTGCACTACAGCTATGTGTCTTTTAAATATATCCAGGGATGGTAATTCAGCCACTTCACTGAGCAGCCTGTTCCAGGACTTTACAACCCTTTTTGTGAAAATATTTTTCCTAATACCCAAATTAAACCTCCCCTGATGCAACTTGATGCCGTTTCCTCTTATCCTGTCACTTGTTACTTTGAGAAAAGGCCATCACCCACCTTGCTACAAATTCCTTCTGTTTAGCTCTAAAGAGCAATAAGGCCTCAGACTCCTTTTCTCCAGACTGAACAATGCCAGTTCTCTCAGCTGCTCCTCCTACGACTTGTTCTCTAGACCCTTAATCAGCTTTGGTACCATTCTCTGGATGCACTTCACCACATCAATGTCTTTCATGTACTGAGGGGCTCAACAAAGAATACAGTATTCAACACACAGCCTCATCAGCACCAAGTACCAGGGAACAATTGCTTCCATAGTCCTGCTGGACACACTATTTCCAATAGAAGCCAGGATGCTGTTGGCCTTCTTGGCCACCTGCGCACACTGCTGGCTACTCCCAGGTCCTTTTCCGACAGGCAGCTTTCTGGCCACTCTTCCCCAAGCCTGTAGCACAGCCTAGGGTTGTTGTGACACAGGTGCACTGGCGCTTGGCCTTGTTCAACCTCATACAACTGCCATTGGCCCAGTGATCCAGCCTGTCCTGATCCCTCTGTAGATCTGGACAGGCTGGATCTTGAAGATCTGACACACCCACCCAACTCAGTGTTGTCTGCAGATTTACTGAGGATGCCCTAAACCACTCAACCCACTATCCTCTCTATTTGTTCCCGTATGCATCTTTTGATAGCTACAAGGAACTTATAATCCAAATTCTAATAATCTTTACAGACCAGGATGTAGGGTTTTCCTTATTTTCAACTTCAGGAATACTTTTTGGGTCAGTTCTGTTCCACCTTGCCCTTACAGAACCATAGAGAGCTCTTAGAAGAAGGAAGAAATGGTGTAATGTGTTGCTCACAGCTATAGGAATAGTTTACTGAAAAAAAAGCCAACCATCACTTAAACACCTTTTCAATTTCAAAAGGTAAAGGAGCATCCTCTTTCACTTCCTATCAACACAAGATGTTTTCCTAGTACCCTTGGTGCCACAAGCCAAGCTCTTTCCATATTCACCTTTTCTTCCAGTTTTCATTCAAATGCTTATGTCTAGAGTATAAGGCATGCATCTTGATAATTTGGAAGGAGAGGGAACAACAGCAGCGACTATACAGTCATAATTACATCTCATTACAACTGAAAAGCTGAAACAGAAGCTTGAACTAGTCACCCAAACAGAACTAAGTTCTTTGGGTTTTCTTATTTTCTTCTTCCACATCCCTCCTCCCCCCTTCTGCAGCCAAAAGAAGCCCCTATACATACCTGGTTTCTTGTAAGTTACATAAATGTAGAGTCCAAGGACTATGACATATGTTAGAAGTGCTGCCCACCAATTAATGACAAACATCACAATGCAGCACAGAATAGCTCCAACAAGAGAAATCCACATATTGTAGTATTTGAAAGCAGGGCGCCAACCTAGTAAAAATGTAATACAGAGGACAGAAAAGAGTGGGGAAACTATTTAATCACTGCTCCAAGAGAAGGGAGGTACTATTCCTCTTTTCCTTCCTTGGTGTTCTGAATTACATTTCATTTGAATGCATGATGGTTTTAGTAATGTACAAATTAAAGACTTTTGCATATTTATTCTTTCAAATTTCAAACACCTTTCAAATGAATATGCATCTTCCTTAAAGATCTGTAATTGTTCCCAATTTTGTCCTCTAAGAGCATATTTCAAAAGGAAAATTTGAGGATGCCTGTTACAGTATGTCTATTGAATTGGTCTACAGGAACCTTTGGGAAGCTTGTCTGACAACTGATTTTTGCTTTCAAAAGTAGATAGACATGAATTACAAGCTTGTGACTCGCTCTATTACTATTTATAGTTGTGTATTTTTACTATTTTCACACGGCCAGAAATTTTCCACACATGCAATGGAGAAGGATACGATATATCCAAGTAGAACTTGAATATGTCAGAATACTGGACTGTCATTGTTTCACATTCTTGTCACAAGTTTATCCAGAATCAGGTAAAAACACACACAGCCCCCCACTAAACACCCAACGTTAACAAGCGGTTTACACAACAGTTCTATGTCAAATACGAGTTATGCACATGCTCTGGTAAAATAGGGATCATCTACCAGTTTAGCAATGTAAGCAGCTTTTAAGGGTATTATTTCAGTACAAATGCATAGTGGACTGGGTATGATATACATCTGTTCTGCAAGTATTGGGTTTTGGCTTATTCCTATAATCTAACTGGCCTCCCACACCAAAGGCTATAAAAATGCAACAATACCACCTGCAATTCCAGTTTCTTCTGGACTGGAAGATGAAACATACTAACAATGAAATCCAAAGATGACAAAAGGTGGTTCTTGAACAACAGATACTGAATTAGCAAGACACCTTTCTCCAGGAGTTTCTGAATAAATACTGAACTATCTTGTAATGACAAAACTAGAAGCTCCAAATATCTACTGGATCACTCAGTCCTCAAAACTTCAGAAGATCTAGGTACACACCATATTACACTTGTAATTCAGATGCACCATGAAAGTCAAGTAGATATTCAGTAACTAAACTAAACATTCATATTAATACCTTTTAAATTTTATTTATGCATAAAGAAATTGCAGGCTAAATTCTCACCCCCAAAATGATGTATTTCCTACCTGGAGATTTTGCAAGAGAAGCATGGAATACAGAGAAGTTAATCAAGGCATACGAGGCCAAGAAGAAGTTAGAAATAATTGGAGCAATGACGTTCAGTTCAGCTGTAAAACCAAAAACAAAGCAGGCTGTTATGAAAGATATCATCCAATGGTTTTGTAGATTCCAGAGTAAAAAAACAAATTGCCACAAACAACTTATTTCATTATGTACTCTAAGGAGAAGTAGTTCTCTTCTAACAGAAAATGCAACTTTCAGTTTTAAAAGTATGTAAGTTTTTTATACACTAACAAGTGTTCCAGGACTGCTATTTCTGAAGTACTACATACTTCTCAAAATAATTCATTGAGAAAATTTCTTTCCCACCATGGCTTAACCGAACAGTGCACCAATACAATGGCTTCTGAAGGTCAGAAACAGTAGACAGAGCATTAACACATCTCAGTGTGTCTCTAGCTCAGTTCCCAAACAGCAAAGAACAAGACACTAACAAGTTTGAGACAATCAGCTATGATGAATAGCAATATCAAAGTTAGTGTGAGCAACGTGACAAACATGTTCATCTGCCTGTATTTTAAATGAAAAGTTGCATCAATGGTACTACTATAGTGCATTACTACAGACCAACACCATCACAACAGTGATGAGTACCATCCTCTCTAGTGAAACAGATGAAAAGCCTGATGCTCTCCTTTCCCTGAGGCAGCACAGTACAAAATATTTATATGTGTACCCTCACCATCGAAAAAAAAGTGATCAAAATGCATAATGTGCCATGTTAGTCTGCAAGCTTCTAATTGTTATAATCAAGCTTTCAGTCAGCATGCTGCAGTAGGGACATCATGGGTATACCTGTGCCTTAAGCAGACTTGGGTGAAGGATAAAAGTGCAAACTGGGAAAAGAAGTTTCAAAGCACTGGTACGGGACTCATGGATAGACAACAGCACAATTAGTTTGCCATCTACATAGAACACATGTAATACTACCTAGGCTATCTTTACCTTAGCAACAGCAGCAGCAGTACTCATCTCTACTGTTTGTAACTTAACAGAAAAAACACACTTTAAATACTATTGTTCATGCAAATTTGCCATTTACTGAAGGTGTTTGTAATTACTAAAAAACTGACATAAAATTTCTTATTTCCAAGATATAGCACCTCTCTACCTCAAGAAAAAGATTAATTTTTATTGCTTGATAGTATCCGTAGACAGACAGCTGCAGCTATTAAGAAAAGTGCAGTACTGCTACAGTTCAATTCAAATTTATTGCAGTTCTAGACAGTTTTATCTACAAGACAGGTGCAAGTAACCCTCAAAGAGATTTAGAATGCTGGCTTAGGATTAAGTTGTGCATTAGACCTCTAGGACACTCATCAAGTCACGATATAGACTACAATGCTTTGTAAAGGACAAAGGGATACTGAGATTTATTATAATTTCAAACTAACCAATTAGTATGAATCCAAGGGCAATTAAAAATGTCAGAAGATATCCTCTCAGTGGTTCATTGTTCTTCCCATAACCTTTAGCAAACATCTGAAATCCTGGATAAATATTGTCTTTGCACAAAGCCTAAGGAAAAAAAAACAAAATTCAAGAGTCAGCAACTACTTTATTCAAAATGTATCCTTACTAATGATGTCTTCCACTGCATATTATCTTCCTGAAAGAAAAATGTTTATAGCCACCATGTAATAACTCTATTTTCAATTGTCTTTGTATCTTGACATTTTTGCACTTCCAGTACTCTATCCTTTGGTAATTTCTGTCTGTGAGAACAAGCTTTGCTCTTCTGTAAGTCAATTGACTATTTTACTTGACTGGTGTCTGACTATCAAGGACCTTCCTTAGAGATTATGTTTTCCTCAAATGGGAAAATTCGCCCAGTGTTCTCCATAAATACTTGTGCTTCTATTCTGCCAAAAAAAATCTCATCTACGCTTGACTCCCTACCGAACTTTCGGGAAAGAAGGTCAGTAGAGGACACTGAAGTTTTACCCTGTGAAGGAGAACTTAAGACTAAGAATGGAAGTAAATGTTTGAAAAGAATGTAAGGCAAAATATGTTCAGGAACACCAGCAAAATCAATGTAAATGATTTACATGAGAACTGGTACACAATTCTTTTTATAATCTTCAGAGAACATGTCAAGATTCCACAGCTACAGGTTCTACTTCATGTTATCTGCTCCTTTGATTGCTGTAAGAAGTGAACCAGTCTGTTCTCTTTGTAGGTGCTCCACTATTACTTTTAATAAAAACAACATCTAACACAGTTCGCACATTCCTACAATGTTAGTTACACCACAACTGATCTCTAAACTAACCAGAAAACACATGAGATCTTGAACAAGTTACAGTCTAGCCATGTTTAGTAATAGTAACACACTGTGATCCCATTCTAAGCAACAGGTAAATATTAGATCAATCTATTAACGTCATCTCTTCCCAATCATGTCAGCAGCATGTCAAGAGTTGCCTAAGAATTCTGACTGAAAAGTTAACTGAAGTTAGAAGTTTATCATTTTGCTTCCATACTTACCTGGAAGATCTTAGGTGCGCTCACAAGAGATGCTAAGGCAGAAGACAGGGTGGCTGAAAAAATACCTGCAGAAATCAGTGGTGCAAATCCTGATACCATACTCATCACCTGAAATCGGAACAATTACTTTTTTAGAAGAGTATGAAAAAGTATCCAATACTAATGTATAGTAACATTACCTACACAAACAGAAAAATAAAACACTATGCACCCTCCACTTAAAAGCTCTTTGAATGTCATGCATTCACATCAATGAATAAACTAGGGAAAAATCAGGGGATATAAACAGATTCTAGTTTCAGAACAAAAGAAGATAGCTTTTCACACAATATATAGTCCAGCCATGTAATTCTTAGGTCAACACAATCAATGGCAAAAGTCTCCAGGGGCTTGCATGAGGACTAAAAATAGGTCATGGAAGAAAAATATATTGAAGCTTGTTATATATTTTAACTAGCCAATGACGCATAACATGTTCTCAGAGACCTCAAGTATCAAAACAACTGAAATTGGGGAACACCTTGGGAAAGCTGCCTGTCTTCCTCAACATCTCAATCATCATTCTTTTAGGCTTGTTTCCCATTCAAAACCACAAGGACAGGATGAACTTGCTGCCCATTTCTGCAAGATAAAACCCTAGGACATCTCTGCAACCCCAGTGAGTGAAATACAATATGCAATTCTTGGTAGACTAACAAAATGATAAATGCTCAGAAATCTAGGTGCAAAAGAATAATGATGATACAATATTAAAAAATATAGAATCATAGAATTGTCAGGGTTGGAAAGGACCTCACAGATCATCTAGTTCCAACTCCCCTGCCATGGGCAGGGACACCGCCCACTAGAGCAGGTTGCTCAGAGCCCCATCCAGCTTGGCCTTAAAAAATTCCAGGGATGGGGCTTCCACCACCTCTCTGGGCAACCTATTCCAATGTCTCACCACCCTCATGGTAAAGAAATTCTTCCTAATGACTAATCTGAATCTACTCATCTCTAATTTTGATCCATTCCTTCTAGTCCTACCACTACCCGACACCCTAAAAAAAGTCCCTCCCCAGCTTTCTTGTAGCCCCCTTCAGATACTGGAAGGCCACAATAAGGTCTCCCCAGAGCCTTCTCCAGACTGAACAACCCCAACTCTCTCAATCTATCCTCATAGGAGAGGTGCTCCAGCCCTCTAATCATCCTGGTGGCCCTTCTCTGGACACGTTCCAGCACATCCATATCCTTCCTGTAGCAGGGGCTCCAGAACTGGACGCAGTGCTCCAGTGTCTTTCGGTAGCAGTGGTAGCAATGGTGTGTTTCAGTAGTCTCAGAGGAGAACAGCCTCTCAGCATTTCCTTCTCTTCTTCCTTTTTATGTATCATGCAGATCTTCCCTGCAGGATGAAGAGCTCCAAGTTGTCATGCCAGCTTGCATGCTAAGCAGACCTCTCTCACAGGGGACACTGCTGCACGCTCAAGCATTTTCCCACCAAAAAGTCACCATTGCAGAAGGAGATAGACTCAAGATGTAGGTTCATCTGAGACTGTCAGTGCCAATGAAAACTTGGCCTGTGACTTCAATAAAAGCAAGATTTGGCTTCGTTTGCCATTTTAAGCTATTCAGCTAGGTAAACAAATTGGATTAAACGTTCTGGAAATGGATCAAATGCTTGATCAGCTTCTGTGGTTCTGGATCAGGACATAGAAGCCTGTGCTAGGTGGCTCTCATGAAGAAGTGGTGAGGGCTGCCCCAAGTTGGTGAGGTACAAAGGAGGCAATGCTTTTCTCCCCAGTGTTTTTACTGAATAGATGATAGGCTTGAATTTAAATGGTCAAGGGTTATCATGAAGGGGCCTGCCTTAATGAACAAGGAAGGTGAAAGAATGTGATCAGGAATAATCTTAGGTAAGAATTGAACAGCAGAGGAGCCACAAAAGACCTTGCAGTTAAACTCTAGATTTGTGACCCTGGAGATCTGGGAGCTGCTTGTGCCTCTTAACAGACCAGTCTGGCTGGCATTGCCAAAGGAAGCAAGGCAGGAAGGTTTCTGACTCCCCTTGTTTCGGGCTGTGAAATCCTTCCGTGAAGACCCACAGCCTTTATGACTTTTTGCCACCAAAAAACAAAGAGTTGGAGGGGGTGATAACTTCTCACCTAACAGGCTTAAATGAAGACTGACTGCTTTAGCTGGAAGTGCTGGTGTTAAACAACTGAATTAGGAAAATAAGGCTGGAAATTATGGCTGAAGATATTGCTGGGAATTTTTAGAACTGTATAAACAAATGTCCTTCATTACACTGATCTACATCCTTTACAATGTAGCACTTGGCATTTCTTTTTTTTTTTTCTTTTTGGTGGATATAACTGTCTGTAAGGAGTAGGTGCTCATTGTGGTGCAGAGACCTTTTATCAAAGCAAGCAGCTCAAATGTGTGGAGACTCTCAGCGGGTGTTGGCACAAGGCATTCTGATGAGTAATAAGCTTTGATTATTAATGTCAAAAGATACAAATAGTAAATTGAATTCTTTGTAAGAAGACTAGAGAATAACCTCAGCTGAACACAGGCTGATAAAACCAGGATCATGGCTGGGTGGGAAATGTGAGAGGCACGGGGAATTCTATTTTAAAACCAAGAGAGAAGATCAGGTAACAGGATAAACCAGTGCAGTTCACACTTTTCTTACACTACTCTTTCCTCTGCTCACCTGCCTCATGGGTGGGTATCAGGGTGTAATGTCACAGCCAAAGGTATTGCATTATTGATGGGATGGAAGAAAGAAATACTGCTGGAAATTGCAGCTTCCAAGTAGGATAGTGTCCATCACATGCTGAGCAGGTTACATACAGTTTAGGCCCAAGGCTGTAAGCTGGTTATTCTCAAATAACCTGGCCTGATATTACTGCCTTCTGCAGCTCAACATGCCAAGTGTGGGCACTGGTAATTAACGGGGAATGAAGCATTTGGTGATTTCGGTGTTTCTATATTTGTCTCAGGTTTTCAGATGAGAGAAGAACTGAGGGAAACACAGACATTGATTTTTCCAGCTGTTAATGTGGTTGTTAACAGAAGCCAACACAGAAGCTGAAAATCTCCAGTTGCAGTGCATAGGTACTTGCTTGCCAGACATGCTGCACAGTCTTTGAGAGCTCCTTTTGAAGGGGAATTTGTGACATTCAGGTATCATTCGTTTGTTGCTTAGACCAGAGGAGATCAGAAGCAGCTCCACAGACGCTGCTGTGCAACAGACACTGGCTCATGCCAAGCCTGCAAATCCAGCATTTGACTCGAGGTTTGGGTTGGTCAGGGGTAGGTTCCTAGCCCACAGGACAGTTTACCAAGCCAAGCAGTGGTCAGCTCTCAGCTTCGTTGCAATGTGGTGTGTCTGAGACAGAAGTCAGCATCGGTGTAATTGCACTTAGAGAAGTACCACGTGCTGAGTGTGCTCTGTGTAGAGCTTGGAAGGCAGAGCTTTGCTACACCTATTTAAACAGGTTCCAGAGTGAGCTTTCAAGGTTTTGTGCATACAGATGAGCTACAAAACTGTGTTTCTTCCTCCATTGTCCATGAAACCTCTGGGAGGATAAACTCTCAGCCTGACCATTTGCTCTTGTTTCTCTTTGCCAGGCTGTGAAGAGTTACTAAAAGATGTCCTGTCTCCTGAAGACTCTGGGCCTCGGCACTACGAGCCACAGTATGTGGATTACTATTACCAGGTAAGGGAAGAACTAATTTGTCTCACACTAGTGGGCTGAGGAAACCTCTGGAGCAATGTGTTGCTGGGTCATTGTACACGCTGTTGTTTTCTTTGGCCTGTTGACTCTTCCTAGACTCAGGACTGTTAGCCAGCCTTCCATACTGGTTTAAGCTGCTTTTAACCCAGGGTAGCTGTCAGCTGTTACGGGAGTATTGTGGATTTGGATAGCGTTCCTCTTACAAGTGTCAGTGTTTGCTTGGCTGTGAAGGGAGACATTGTGTACAAGCTCACTGGCATTACACAAGTGGAAAATACTGATTTGTATCTAATTAAATCAGTCAAACTTTGTAGGCGAGCAAGTCCTCAGAGACCTTCTGCAGATAATAAACAAGGAGGCAACAAGCTGTTGGGAAGCAGAAACAATACAGCTCTGGTAACCTTGCTAGTATTTTGCCTGGTGGGTATAGCATATTTTCAAACCATTAAAGGGCTTCGTCTGTATCCATAATTTGCCAGTGTCTGCACAGCCTAACAAGCAGGACAATGTGAAGTTTTCCTTTAAGCATCTATTTGTCTCTCCATCATTTTACATTGGTTTTGATCACCTCCACCCATGTAAATTCCTAAAGGCACAGTTAGCATTGTATATTCAGGTGAGGATTGCCTGTCCGTGGTATTATGAGACTGCAAGTGACCTGAAATCAACAGGGAAAGCATTTTATCTTCTCAGGTGATGAAGTGTGAGAATACTCACATCTTGAGGAAAGACATGCAATCTGTGTGCTGGTGTTACAACACTTCATGGTGTTATGCTGTTCATCCAGGAAGGATAGAGATATTTCCTTCACCTTAATGCATATGATGTCTGTCTCAAGATGGAAGGAGCTCTCCGTGGCTGCAAACAGGAAGGCAGAATTTGGTCATAAACTTTCTTAATAAGGAAGAGTTGTCTGGGGTTATTGGCTCTTTTTGACTGATGGAGATGACGGGCTGCTTTTAGTGCCTGGGCTGTGGCAAGCTCACACCACCATCACTCTGCTTGTTTCTAAAACCCGACTTTTTTTGTAACTGATGACATAAATACCAGCCATGCTGTTGCTTGGTTACCTTAATAGATGTCATAAACCAAACTCCCTGTTCTGCAGTAGATGATAGAGGCTATAAAATGGAAAGCAGGCTCTCAGCAAACACTAGATATTCCCCTATTGCTGCGCAGACATTGCAGGCTGGTTCTCACTCTCTGAAGGCAGGCAGGATGCTCGGTGGGTCTTTCTTCCTCAGGGATTTCACAGCTGCTGTCACCCAAAGATGTGAGAGCCCGAGGGTGGGGGTTGCAGTTGTCAATCCTGATAGTGACCAGTGAGTTTCCCTTGGTGAGTTCTAGATTTGTGCCTCTGGGAGAGGAAGGGGGCAGATGGTCACCCTTCCTGTCCAGAATGAGTTGATCTGGCAGCGCCATGGTGGAAGCCTTGCTGATCCCTCCTGGCTAGGACTTCCAATGTCCACCAGCTACCCTGCGTGGGTCCCTGTGGCACTGTTGCAGGAGGGTCCAGCAGCTCTGTTTGCCCACTTTCATTGGGCCAGTGCAGTCTTTGTGCAGCCTCTGAGCAGAACCAGGTTCTTCCCCACCTGCCCCCAGCACAGATGAACTCTCGTGGTGGGGAGAGGTCAGGACAGCGCAGGTTGTTGTGCATCCACCCCCTGCTTCTCCCACAGCCCTGCCCTCCCCGGGACATGTTTCATCCACAGTCTCCAGGTCTTTCCCGTGCAGTTCAGAAACTGTTCGCTAGATGTCAGCTGAAGCCTGGGAAAGGGCTGGGAAAGGCCCCGCACCTGCTTTAAGCATCCTCTGCTAGGGCAGAATGTTGGTTTCCAGTCTCCTCAAACAGGAAAACCGAGGCCCGGGTGGATTTGAGGGTATCGCCGTTGGTGAGATTTATCCCCTGTTCCCTAGGAAGCACCTTCTGAAAACAGACAAGCTCTCCTTGAATCTCCTAGACGTTATTGAGTGTGAATTCCCGGTGATGTAATAAAGTTTACGGGCAGCTCCCAACGGCACAAGTGGAAGTTGCCTGTCTAATCTGATTTGCATCCCAGTTATACCCCTTGCATGTCTGTCTAATTCTCAGGTGCAGTCAAATCTCAGGCAGCAGGAGGATACATCTGCTGTGATGGCACAAATAAATATTTTAAAAGGGAATGCATCTTTTTTATTCCACCCAAGGGCTTGTACTTACACAAAGGCAGGTACTGAGCTGGTTCATTGTTATGCTCTCTCTGTATTAATGTGATTTGAGAGGAAGAGGAGGTTTATCCTTGTCACATGTTCTTTCCCCTGTCCCCTGCTTTCACTTTTACTTCTCTTCCCAAGTGCCCACTCCCTGCATTGTAGCTTTCTAAAGCCCAAAAGCAGAACCCTGAAGAGGTGAAGGTGATGCCAAGAAGGGGAATGAAGTGGCAGGAACCATGGTAAGGGGCTGAACTGATACAGATCTTTATGTGTGCTGAATCAAATGGGGAAGAAGAAACTGCCAAGCCTCCAGCCTTTAATTGCAACCAACTGGTTGCAATTAATTTAAACTGATTCATAAAACCCCCTGATACCAGCAGCTTGGGGCATTTCATTTGACATTTTCTAAATGGTCTGCTTTTATTTATTTATTTTTCTTCAGTGTAAACAAGAGCAAAAGCTGACAAGCTTTTAACGTATAAAAACTTCGTCCAAAAAGGAGGGAAAAAAAATCCTATTGTATAAGCAATTTAAGCATGCAAAGACCATTCCACAGAAGGTTTCTAATGGTCTATAATGGGAGGCTGTGTCAGTGGTATTTTAGGTGAACAGAGCTCTTCCTTTGAGCTGCAGGCTGTTAGGGTGTGATACTCAGCCAAAAGCAGTGTTTGCTTACTACGGGACTCTCAGATCAGTGGCAAGTCTCCATTGACTTCCATCAGCATCAATTCAGACTGCAAAGAGTATGTTTTCTCTTTGGGCCACAGAAAGCTGATCCAAAGAAACTTAGAAGGATGGGCTTGCAGTTAGGAGTCAGCAGTTGTAGAGCCCTTCAGCTCCAGGACCTACAAATAAACCTGCCCCCCTCTGCCTGTGTATTCAGAGGCAGTTGATTTGGTTACGGTCTGTATTGTGCTCCATCTGAGGCACTGCTGCAGTCAAGTGCTGTTTATTAGTATAATTTCTGTCTCTTACAGCCTTTAGAGAGATAATAGAAAAGCTCTGAACCTGCCAGAAGCCAATTTATCAATTATAAATTCCTTTCACCTCAACTCTCATTTTGGCTCCAGTTTGAAGGGAGACAGAAGTCTCCCCAGTCCGGTGTGCAGATCTGGTAGCACTTCAGAGCCCTTGGATAGCCTGTTGGAGATGGTAACCAGCAGTAAGTCCACAGCTGAAGTATGTGTGTGAAAACCCAGACCTAGATTCAGCCAGCTCAAACAAAGCAAAGTGCCTGTGTCTAGTATTTCCAAATGGCTGGCTCTGGGCCTTCCTGGGCACCTGGCCAGCTGGGAACACTAGCCACAGGACTCAGAGGGAATCAGGATGGCTGCATCTGCAGCTCCCTGGACAAGATTTGCATTGCAGTGACCTGGGTTTAGGTGCTCTTCTGCCTGAGCACCTATGTTTGGGATAAAAGGGATGAGCAACAGGAGCTGGGTGTTTTAGCCCTTCACCCAGTGTGTTTTGGCTGTTCAGATTTGAATCGAGCCTGACTCTAGAACACAAGATGGCAGAGAGGAGGTTGAATGACAGATCTTAGAGCCTCTCATCACCACATAGCAGGGTACCTATTTGAGTATCTGCTTGTGAAGGGGACAGACTGTGTGTTTTTATGTGTCAGTAATTGCCTTTTCATCTGAAATCGATGCCCAAATGCCTTACATGCAAACCCAGTGGAAGAGCATGTTGTAAGATGCAGTAATAGCAAGGTTCTTGTTTTAAACAAAGCTGTTTGTTTCTTATTAATTGTTGCTGTATTGAGTTCTTGCTTTTTTTTTTTCCTCTTTTTTTGCTGTTCTCACATGCAAATCAGAGAGAGAATCTGCCCCTTTAAAAGGTACAGGGTGATTGCTGCATATCAAAGAATGAGCTGCCTTTTCAGTCCTGTGTGTGTTCTCTGCCTGCCAAGTGATTAATTACACTGTATGAACAGCAGAAAAATTGTTGAAACACAACAAATAAATGGTGTTTGCCCCTGGGATGAGCTGGGACTACTAGCTGATCTGGTGCCTTGAAAATGTTGTCGGTAGCAATTACAAGTCCCCCACTGGCTTCTGAAAAAAAATTTTTTTACCACTACTGCTTGAGGATATCTGGTAACACTTGGGTCAGGACAGAGGGGGCCTTTGCACTGGAGAAAGACTGATGCACTGAGGACATCCCTTTCACTAGCCAGTGCAAGTTTGCTGCGAGCAAATCCCTCTGTGTCACTTCAGTAGAGAGGAGTAAGCAAAGACATCTTACAATCTTACCTGAGCCCAAGGAACATCTGCCCCTTCACTTCTAGTTTTCCAGAAGCCTCTTCTGCCCAGTTTGGGGTGGTGTCCACCATATAGACAATGGCAGGCAAGGAATAGTACTAACCTGACACCACCCAGTACCACACATCCTTCAGAGCTTGACTGTTGATGTATTTTTATCTTTGGTGCAGCCTCAGGAGTGCTGGGCTCCTACCAAAGTGTCTTCCCACGTAGTTTGCTCTGGGTCTGTGCACTCGTGCTGTCCTGAGCTCATTCTTCCTGCTGGAAGCTGAGGCGAGATTTGAGGCAAGGATGGATGTCAGATCTAGCAGGGAAACTTCAGAGTGTCTGGAACCAGATTTTTATTTTCTTTTCTCTTTCATCTCATACATGCTGTGTTTTACAGCAAGGACTCCATGGCCATTGAGTTGCCAGTGCTCTTGGGCAAAGTGATTGACCTCATTTGTCAGAAGGGTTTTCTTGATAATATTTTTCCTAACATTAAACCCAGATGTTGGCTAACTGTTGATGTGAAATACATCTTTTCTCCTGCCTTCTGTGGTAGCGTTAGCAGACACTCCTCTCACTCCTATCTTAGCAGAGGCAAAGCAGATAAGAAGTTGCTAAGTTGGAAATTTATTTCCAACCAATACCAAAGAATAAAAACCAGTCTCTGTGGAAGGGAGAAGCAATATTAAACAGAGCAAATTGAAGCTTTTTTTTTGCCCTGTTTCTTATCAGCCTCCAGTTTTCTCCACCACCCACACTCTCAGTCATTCTTGGCTCCCATTGTGTTTTCAGGCCTGCAGATGCTCGGTGTCTGCTTTGCGTGTGATTTCCCTCCCCGTGCCTGAGACTCTTGGGATGTTTGTGCTACACAGCCATCAGCACAGTGCATGTTTGCAAATCACTTCCCTTCCCAAGCTGCTGGTGGTCTCTTCTGCCCTGCTGTCGCTGTGGGACCCGTGCTGGGATTCTGAGCAGCTCATCCTGATGTCTTTCCTCCAGAAGCTGGAAGAGAGGCTGCATCTTTACTCCTGCAGTAGTCAGCACCTGGGACATGCCTGTCCCCCAGTACTTCAGCAGGGGAATGTTCTGGCTTGAGACCCTCTCCTGGGTGTGCCAAGGGAAGCAGAAGGCTCGCTGCTTTCCCCAGTCTAATCTAAAAGTCTGTTTTGTATTTGGTGTTCCTAAATCTAACCGATTCTCCTTCCCCGCAGCTTCTGCTGCATCCCCTGGGTGTCTCTAGTGGTGGCCTTTTGGGAGGCCCAGCCTAAGGATTGATCCCAGTCCCGTTCAACTTAGTAGAAAGACTTCTTAGACCCTGGCAGGAGTTAACCTGGGTTTGTTCCTGAGGTGGTTGTGGCCTGAATCCCTCACTGGAGAAGAAAAGCTCGATAAAGAGCAGCCACGCAGTTACAGAGACAAGAAATCCGTGTTCCCAGGGAGGACTAGATAGCGTTATACACAGCCAACACCCTGTCTGCACTGATGAGAAGTTTAATGTAACCTCTAAGGGCAATGTTCTCAGCAATTCATTTTTTTTCCTATTCTTTTCCAAGCATCAGAAAGCAACATTAACTACAACCCCCCCGTGAACAATTACCCAGAGCAATGAAGAGCGCAGCGTGCCCCTGCTTGGGACTGATTTCCATGGAAATTGCCTGCTTTCACCTGGTGATATTCCAACTTAGGGCTTTTATGTTTGTGCATACATGCAAAAAGAAAAGTTCTTGGTACAAAACACCTGCATAAAAATAAATCTACCTCTCTGGCTGCTCAAGGTGATTGTGCAATGCTGCCCTGAAGAGCTGCCGCACAGAGAATGAGCACTTTTGCACTCGAGGCAAAATGGGCATCTTCCAACAAAAGAAATGTTGACTCCTCCAAAAGCAGCCATAAAAGAGATTGGGAATTATTTTCTTTTTCAAAACCAGATTGAATTTTTTGATTTGGTGGAACATCACACACACATTTTTAAAAGGAAATTACTTTTTCCCCAACTTATTTTGTACAACAACTGAGCAAAAACACACATAAAATAACACAAAAGAAGTTAAACACTCTGGCCCACTTAAAAAAATATTTCTTCCCTCTCTCCAAATGTGTTTTGGATTTTCTTTTGAGAAAAATTCGAGGTTTTGACCTTCTCCTCCTGAGCTAGGCCAAGAAAATACTTTGAAATCTAAGAGCTCCAAGCCTGGGAGAAATGTTTTCTTATCCAATTCTTACCACAACACTCCGAATACAATCCCACTGTCTGAGGCCAGCAGGGAACTGCCCAGGACTGGGAGGTGACCTGATGGAGATGTTCCTTGAATTTCTGTAGCTCTTTGGATGAAGTATGTCAGCACTATAGAGTTTATTCCGAGAGTGCCATCTTTGGGGCTCAGGAAGCTGGGCTGGAGTTGTGTACGTCAGTGTTTTTACAGCAATCCTGCCAGTTAGCTGCTTTGAATTTTAAGCACCTGCTCTTGCACTTGAACTGCTGGCCTCCTGTGATAAAGCTTCAATCAGTGAGGAACCAAACATTATTCACTTCCCACAGTGACTTGTCCGAGTCAGAATTCACCATTTCACAGGGCTGTATTTGGCTGGGTGGTTTGAAACAGGAAGAATTGTGACTGCCCAGTTTAGCCAGCCTTGCTGTGACTTGGCAAGAGGTGAACTTCCAATCCTAGTGTCCTTCCAGGTGTCTACAGATAAGTCACCTCATGTACTTACTGTTATCTGTGACTTTTTCCAAGTGTTTATTTCTGTTCTTTGGCCCAGGTGGGGTTTTATATAGTGTTCAAAAACTCTACCATTTGAAAGTCTGTCACCTGTCTCTTTGACAGAACCTCAGCTTAATAGACATTTTCTGTCCCATCCCTATTTTTTTCTTTCTGAGTCATTATCTTCAAGCTTTTCATCTGATGATTTTGTGACTGAGCACAGTTTTGGGGGTGGTTTTTCTGGAATTGGCAGTTGCCATGGCAAAATATTCCTCCTGTCTTTGTCTCTCTGTGGATAAATCAATTTAGGCTGTGGCTCAGCCTTTGGGTAGAGGCTGTGAAATGACTGAGAGATAAAAGTTGGTCTCTTTTCTATCAAGGGCGTCACATCCCTATTGGTTTAATCCTTTGGGTAAGTAGGGGTCTGTGGTTTAGCCTTTTTTGCCTTTTGCTTTCTGTACTGAAAATCTGTCCACTTTAATTTGTGGTGTGCCTTGAATACATCATTCTTAGCAACAGTAGCAAAAGAAATATTATGACAGTACTCACTGTGTACTGTACTCCTGTGAAAGAAATACAACTTGGAACTGGGTCTTTATTTCTTTGGGTTTATTTTTTTATTTCCTATTCTGCTTCATATCTTTTCTTCTTGCTGCTTGGGGAAATTTGTGCTGCATTTATGGAATATTTTGAAACATAGAGTGTTCTTCTTGGAACATTTTCAGTGGGAAAGCTGTGAAATTAAAATATAGGTTTGGTTTGTTGGGGTTTTTTTCAGTAAAAAAACCATTGGTTTAAGCAGGTGTAGGTGTTGTGTTTTTGTTTCTTTTTTTAATCAGAAGAAAGTTCTGTGTGGACCTGTAAAAGCTCGTTGATGAAACCAAGATTCTGGGTTAGTAAGAAACTGTAGAGAAAAAGTCAACCACAAAGAGATGTTCTAGCTAAACAAAAGCAGTGCCATCCCTCACTGCACAAGCAAACAAGGACTGGATGGCTTCTTTTCTGCCTTCTAACCTTGCTGACCAAACTGAGAGCAGTGCATTTTTTTTAAGCAGCTTCTCTTATTTTTCAAAAGAAGAGAGCTGCCCAGTACCACTAGGAAGTTTCCCACTTACATAAAAAAAAAGTGTTCTTCATAGGTGAAACCTCCCAGGAGTCATTTCTGTCACACGGCTGCTGCTATGTTGCCCACCATGATTTCAGCAACCTCGAGAATTGCCACCCACGTGACCCAGGCAGTTCATGAAGTTGCCCAGCACTTTTTCCTAGTTAGGAAAGCTCGAGGACACCTTTCCCACTTCCTTCTTCTCGTGTTTCACACCCGGCCCTTGCACCGTCCAAAACCCCCACAAAACCGCGTGGCCTTTGGCCTACCCAGCCAAGTGTCTCCCCGCAGCACGGAGAGCTGCCCCCCAACCCACCCCCCAACCCACCCCCCTACCCCGTGGGCACCAGAGCAGTGAGTGCCACTCCGTGGGGACTGGGCCACTGTCCTCTATCAGGAGCAGTGCCACTGGTTAAAATTAAACCATCAGGGACATCAAAATTAGATCTTGGTTATCGTGTCTATTTTTAAAAGCTGGAGAAGAATCAAAATGTGAATTATTTTTTTTTATTATTATTCTTTTTTAAACATGCTGCAGTGGAGAATGTGCTTGTCTGGGTGGAGGCAGCTTTTCCAGTACCGTCACACATCTGGGCTGCGATAAGCAATTGTAACTGAACAAGAAGAAAAAGTAGGCCAGCCTACAAGAGAGTATCTAGGAATTACTCCTGAGGGATTTGTGCTACACTGCCTCCAGCAGCTGAAATAACAGCATGAAATTGCCATTAAAAATTAAGAAGAGATATGGGCTATTTGACCTTCTTTCAATCAGGAACACAGAGGCCCCGTCTAGAATAAGAAGGCAGAGAAATGCAGCTTCTGTTTGGCAATTGCATGCCAAGAAGAGGCTGCTGAAGTTCATCCTAATCTCGGTGGAACGGAGAGACCATTTATTTTTGTTTGACATGGCCCTTGCAGAGCCTGTACTGGTTTTGGAGCCATGGGTACGCTGGTGGGGCAGTGCCACCAGCTACAGGGACTGCTGCCCTGAAGCAGCCCTTGCTGCAAGAGCTCTGGTCTAAACAGATGGGAGATGAGAAAGAGACTGTCAATTGTTAGTTTTCTAAGTTTACAGAAATCTAGGCAGCATTAAACAGGCCCCTTGAGAACCCTTGTTAATTAGGAGTTTCGCTCTTTGGCTCACCTTTTTACCCAGACTGTTGCTGTAATTACCCAGTTAACTCTAATATCAGTTGGGGAATAGTCCACGAGATAGAGTAGCCAGTTTAGGTGGATGTGTGCGCTGGATCCCAGGCTTGTTTTGGTACTTGACATTATGATAAGCTACTAGGAAAGCTGGAATAATAACGTAGCCATGGCAATGTTGCTACAGAGTTGACGCAAATGCTGATGAGCGTTTTGGGCTGGCAGTGTGAACCTGGCAGCCTAGTCTCAACCCACCATGACTAGGAAGTGTTTGGAAAGAGAATGCATTAGCTGTGGAGCCTGCGAGGCTGCAAGGAGATGTCCCTAGTGTGAATCCTCTTAATTTGTTCCCTTTTTACATAAGTCCCTAGTCACTCAACAAGTTGTTTTATTGTTGGGACAAAGGCTTTCTCGGTATGTGTTTGTAGAGCCACAACAGGGTAGTGACTGGAGGAGAGGAAGTTTGCAGGCTCAGACCCTTTGATAGATACATCCCAAATACATAAATATGGTGTAAATATATTGTAGAGCTTTGGCCAGCCATTTTTATAAACACTTCAGGTAAACTTTCTCGCCCACGGTAGAAATTTATTCATAACACTGCATACAAAGCCTGGCCTCATTTAAAATGGAGGGGATTTCTCAACTTACAGATATGGTACCACCTTCTTCCAGCAGCAGAGAGGACATGTTTGGCTTGGTTTGGTCACAGGCAAAGCAATAGACAGAACCTCAACTATTTTTATGTATTCTCCACAAGAAGTTTCCGATATCAGTAACTGTTCAGCGTTCGTTACTGGCATGTATGTGCTGAAAACACCCAACATTGATGTTTGTTGCTCCAGTGAGTTTTTCATTACTGTGTCCTTGAAGGCCAGTGTCATTGGGGAAGATGTGCTGGGGTTACTGGGGCATGTGTCTTTCATAAGAAGATGGACCATATGGTTACAGTGCCCTAAGGCACGCTCATGGAAAAGTCTAGTACATGGAAGATGGGAACCTGTCCAGAATGGGGAGGAGTGTTGAGGAGCTACCAAGAACTGCTGGTCAGATTCTTCATTCTAAGAGCGTGAAAGAAACAAGCCTGTTCCTGGCCAGTTGGTTTGGTTTTTTTTCCCATCTTATAAGCTTTTAAGACTCTTACAGTAGGAACTTTTCCCATATATGTGCTTCATTTCAACTCTTCACTGTCACCAGGGTCTTCTTTTGTCTTCTAGAGGTTCCGAATTTAAAGTGGCTTGTCATATTTAGATCTCTAAAAGGTCTCTGCCATAAATCGCTGCATTTTAGACCAGTGTATTTCTTGGGATCTTCGCTTCACTGGCTTCTTGTTACACTCCTTGGAATATTTCATAGAGCAGTTATTATTACAGTGTGTTCAACTGGATTTATTCTCAGTGCATTGTACAAGAGCGCTCGCTTGCGAGGCTGGGCGAAGAGGTGATGTCCTACTTTCCCTTCATCCACTCTCAGTGCAGAGCTGCCTCTGAGCAGAGCGTGTGCGCAAAGCAGAGCTCTGCTCACTGAGGAGATGGCTTCACAAAGACAACTTACCTGAAATGTGTATGTAGGAGTGCAGTGAAGAATGAAGGAAAAAAGAAGGGAGAGATGAATTGTCAAAAATCAGAGGAAAGTAAATTTAAGGCCACAGAAAGGAAGTTAAAGTTTGGGAGATTAAAGCAAAATCAATTGGGAAAAGTCTGAACTGTAATTAGAATGGTTTCTCTTGTTCACCTGCTACTGATGGAGAATGGATGTTCTGCAAATGTTTAACTTGATCTAGTACCCCCAGTTATCTAAAGGATCCCATGCACCATATAACCTTGAGACCCAATCTCACAATCCTAATTGAATTAGAAGCCTTTACTGTGGTTGAATTTCCATCAGTAAACTTGGAGAAAGAATTTACAAATTGGGTCTGACATATATGAAGCCTGTGGCTAAAGTGAAAAATAAGTGTGCCTTCTTTGTTTTTTAGTTGTAGGGGTTTTTTTCCTTAATCTGTGCATGATAACAAGCTAGAAACCAATATGATCGTGGGTAATTTGCATCCTTTTTGTGACCAGATTATTAGCAACAACCCAGAAATGTTAAATTCTGAGGATGCTGAGAGGGGACCTTATTAATGTCTATAAATATCTGAGGGGTGGGTGTCAACTGGAAGGGGCCAATCTCTTTTCTGTAGTGCCCAGCAATAGGACAGGGAACAATGGGTATAAACTTGAGCACAGAAGGTTCCACCTCAGCATGAGGAGGAACTTCTTTACTGTGAGGGTGACAGAGCCTGGACCAGGCTGCCCAGAGAGGTTGTAGAGACTCCTTCTCTAGAGACTTTCCAAACCTGTCTGGATGTGTTCCTGTGTGACATGCCCTTGGTGATCCTGCTTTGTCAGGGGGGTTGGACTCGATGATCTCTAGAGGTCTCTTCCAAGCTCTAACATTCCATGTTTTTATGCTGACTGCAGTGTTCTGGAGTCTCTAGGCCTTGTCCAAGTGACATCAGTCCTGCCCATAAAATAGAGCAAGTCTTTTCTGGGAGTGGGGGAAGAGACTTTTCCTGTCTGTGTGTCTGTGCAGTTGTACACACATGTTCAGAACTCTGGATCTGTGCATTTCGTGCCTGCCTACTATACCTTTGTTTTTGCTTGTTTTTCTTCGGGAGCACAGAGTGTGTCTCTTGAATGAGCGATGCTGAGAACCTTGTTGGTGTTCTCCCTCCCTGTCCAGTGGAACATTTGCTACATGCACTTGTACTGCAAAAACCTGGGTGCTCTAGACTGATATCCAATGTACCCTACATCACCATGGGATTTGGGCTATAAGAATGTGTGGAAATCTTATCTTAAACCAGCAGTCTTTGCTTTGTTACATTATTGGCATTTTAAAATAAGCTTGCACGGATGTTTCCAAGGAAAGATTCCTAAATTGCTGTTAAACCTGTGGAAGAGTGAAGAGGGAGACCTAAATAATGAATGAAGTTGTTACTTGACTGCATCTCTGAGATCCGTTTTTATGGAAGTCAGTAATGCACAGTATTTTGTGAGACTACTAGATAACTCCTGCCTTTCCTAAATACTTGTTTACTTCTGAACTCTTCAGCGTAAGGATGCCCAGCCATTCCTCTGTGAATCACTCTTTGCAGGGTATCTGGCTGCAGGAGCTTCCCCAGGTTTCTCATCTGGGAAGCTGTCAGTTAAGTGAAGGAGTGAATCACTGGCCTTCTGTTTCCACTGTATTCTGAAACTGCACTTACGGTCTTTCTGTTTGTCTCATTGCAAAGCCAACAGTGAGATGTTACAGGGGAATTATAATGGAGTTTTGTGCAGTAACTTCAGAGTTCTCACCTGTTCCCTAGTACAATTCCGTGCCTCTCGAGAAGCTCTGAGCAAGACTTCTCAGATTGCTGCACCATGACAAAACTTTGCTATCAGGAGACATCCCGTGTCATGTCATGGTACTCGAACCAAAGGGAAAAGAGCTTGTACTCAGATATGCAGAAGATGCCCTGCCAAGAGTGACTGATATCCTGCTGGTCTACAAAGAAAAGTTTTTGCAGTGAAATGTCCTGAATAACACTGACCCATGAACTTCATGAAGTAAAATCCTTGGGCTGTGGAAAATCCTGGAGCACTTTGTCTGCAGTTATTGAAGATGACTATTTTTTTCCCCATGAGCAAAATTGTTCGATGTTTCCTGACTTAGAGCCAGGGCATGACTTGCTGTGCTGCTGAGTGACGTGCTTCTCTTCTGGCTTGTACATATTCTCCTTGGTTCAAAAAACTGTACAGGAAGAGACAATCTTCCTTGATTGTATTTATACAGTGCCTGTCATGTGGGGCTCTTCCTTCACCTCTCCCCTGGGAGACCACTTTATTTTAGAAGGAAGAGATGGGAAAGGGCAGAAGGCAGCACTATTAGGAGCATACCAGTACTTACTGTACCAGGTGTTGGTATTTAGTTTGACTTAGATACTTGCATTCTGTATAAACTCACCTGTACGTGACATGACTTCCTTCTTGTGAGGGAACTGATATTCCAGGGAGGAAGGACACTCCTGAAGCAGCTCCCAGGAGCTCAAACTGCATTAGGACTTTCTCTCTTTCTGCTTTTGGCTCAACTCTGTTAGCATGGATCTGTGGGACTGGCTTGTGCAGCTCCATTCAGGGAGGCACAACAGCCTTCCCCCAGGCCCCACTTTCTAGCAGACTGGGGCTGCCTTCTCACTCCTGCTGCTTCCACAAGAGCTGGTGGGTAACAAGAACCACATGGACCACATGCATTTCTGTTTCCTGAGGTAATTCACCATCTGTAACTGCTTCTTAGATGATGTGGGGTCCCAAAACTTTCCGCCTGCTGACAACTCACTGCCTAACAGGACCTCTTTTCTCATGACACCTAAACACTTCCATATTGAACATGATTAATTAGCAGGGAGAGGTGAATGTCAAGGGCAGGGATCAGTGTTTAAGTGTAATTCAGTTTTTTTAATTTGACCAGATTATGGAAATAGTATGTGAAGGTAAGTGGAGGTAGTTTACTCCTTGCTGACATGGCAGAGAAAGCCACGTCACATTTAGGATAGGGAGGGGCCCTTCCCTGACCTATTCTTTGCAGGACACGGGGCACTGCAGGCCCCTAGATGGGCTCACCCTGCAATCAGGGGCTCTCTTGGTTTTGTGTGGATGTTTCCAGCCTGCACTGCTAGTCTTGGTGCAGCTGCTGGGCAAGAATCTTCTTCGTCGGCTTTGTTTCCTTCTGATGTTGTATATTCAGAAGTACCTGTGCAGCACCGGGGCCGTTGACAATACTGCTGATTACTTAACATCACTATTTAATTAGGATGAAAGACAGGGAATGAGCAACTGGAAATTTTACACGTGGGGAATATTTGATTTATGGAACTATCAGTCTGTGGGCTCCAGAAGACTTTTCTTTAAAAAGCGAGAAAAATTATTCTGGTTGCTTTTGGGTTGATCTAAATCAAAATTATTCTTCTCAGCCTGCGATTGCAGAGACCTAACAATGGGGCAGAAATTGGTCCCTTGTTAAATTCCATGATGTACCTTGGGGAGTGAGGGAGGAGCCCAAGCCCTTGTGAGCCTGGAGCTCACCCAGCTTAGTGGCTCCACTGAAAGACCTTGACTGGGCTGTGGCTTTCCAGTCACAGAGGACTGCTTTTGCTATAGCAAGGAATTTCTATTCTTCTGCCAGTGTAGAATTGCCTGGGAATTAAAGCTGATCTTAAATTAAAGGCAACTATGAGATGGATGTATGTGTTGCTGTCCTGCATTCCTTGCATCAATGCAAACACCACCTTAAAGCAGTAGAAAGTCAAGGTGGTATCACCTCAGAAAGGTCTCGATAGCGCTAACGTTGTCACAACTTTGCCCACACTCACGAGCTTTATTGGACAACAGGAGGTTTCTCCTAAAGCTGTGAGATTTCCCCGCGGCTTTCTGAAAAAAATGTACTGCAAATTGCAGAAGGTATCTTGCCTCCTACAGCAGATCTGCACCTGCTGTTCCCTGCTCCGTGTCTAGGGCCCAGCATCACCCAGCCTAGCATCATCACACCCGGCTTTTGCCAGGCTGCCAACAGCCCATCTGCAAGGGCTGGCCTCTGCTGGCTGAGCTGAAATGTCTTTCAGCTCTTCCTCACAGTTAAGCTGAACTGGAGGTTATGTTTTTCCTGGTATGTCTGCGTTTGTCAAGGAAGCTTCTCTCTATTTATACTCTTAGCCATGAGGGACTGTAACAGAAACAAAAGGCTGCGTTCTGTTACTGTCTTGAGTCTGTGGCATCAACTTGTTACCCCAGAGTTCCTATGGGGAGCTATAGGTTTGGCTCAGCTGGAGCTAAGTTGCCTTCTCTTCCAATTTCTGTGGCTAGAAAGGGACATATTTCTGTGACTGGGATGGAGAGATTGGTGCAAATCCTTGGCTAATGAACATTTGTCAGATAAGAAAAATTAATTCTAACTTCCCTATTAATACAGGTGTACTTGGAGGGACTCTAATGCTAAACACAGGACTGGGAGAGAAAACATCTTATTTCATTTTCCTGTTGCTATAAACCTCCTGTGATTTTTGGGCAGGGCAGCTGAACCGTGCCGTCCATCGTACCATGTTGTCCTCCCTATCAGTAAAATAAGGATGAGACTATTAGTTCTGGCTCTTTGGATGGCAAGCTGGCTGGTAGAGCACATTCCCCTGACTATATGTGCCAGCTGTGCTGAGCAGAATAGCCCCCTCCTCTTATCTGTTGACCAGCTCCAGGGAACTGTCAGTGAATTAACATGTTGTTCCCCACAGCCTGAGAACAGCAGCCGTGTCCCTCAGCAAACAACTCCAAAAGGGCTTGACAGTTAAATAATTGCCTCTGCTGCCTGGCTTTTAAGAAATGAAGTGAAACTTAAATGGGAGTTCTGCAGAGTTTGATAGCCCTTCCACTCCGCTGGCATCATTCATGGTGGGCGTTCAAGCTTCCAGCCTAATGGGGATTTGTGAGAAGGCATCAACTCAGAAAAAGTGTCAACAGCACCCCAGGTCAGACAAGGACATATTATTATGCACCTTTGAAAACACAGCCAGACTTCACATCTCAGCCCAGCATGCAGCAATCATTAGTCACCCTGCATAATCCTCTTGACCTATTTTTTTTTTTATCTTTCACAGTGGTCACATTTGAAAATACTGTCTAGAGCTGGTTGTGCTCACACAAAGTTGTTAATTGGGACTGTCTAGCTAAGGGGTAACACGGAGGCAAAGTTCAATGCAGTGTGCTCAGCGCCCAGGCTGCAATGCTGAGTGTTCCCAGGGAGGTGATGGCCAGGACACCCGGGAGGCCTTTGTGTCACCAGTTTGCACAGGGACTTGGTTCCTGTGGCTTCCGAAGGTGCTGGTCACCTGAGCGCTTTGCTTTATCTGGAATGAAGGATTTCCCAGGATCTGGCCCAGCAGAAGGGTTTGAATGGGAGAAGCGCTAATGGCATTTACACAGGGGAGGAGGGAAACACAAGTTGAAATACATGGACCAGCCAGGGAAAGACTATCCAGAAAGCAGTCTTTCTGTCCCAGAGAGCTGGGTGAGCCTTTGCCATTAGGGGGCTTTTAAAGGCGTTGCCACCCTGGTTGCTTCCCCCTAAGGCTGGTGCAAAAGATGTGCAGGGCAGCAGAGTTCCCAGGCTCTGTGCTGAGGTGGTCACTCACCAGCAGCCTGCTCTCAGTTACCAGTCACGTGTTGAAATGAGCTGCAAACTTGGTGCAGAGGCTTGTTACTTCAGAGTGATTTATTCTGTGTACCATATATCTGCTAAATTCCTGGGGGTGGTGGCCACAGATATGTAGATGAAGGAATTAGCATTAAAAACTATCTACAATACTTATTCTATTATTATACTATCAAAGTGCTTCATAGGCTGTAATGAATTTATGTCACAGCTTCTCTGGGAACTAGAAAATTGTTATTCATCTTCAGTTTGAAGAAGATAAATTGAGCTGTTCAGTGATAAAGCCCAGGTAGGTGGCAGAGTCCGACTGGTTTCCAGAAGAGCCAGGTGTCTACGTACCACTGAGGTCATGGAAGATGTCCCATCACTGACTGGGAACCTGTACCTCGGTTGGTGCCCTGTCTGCTGGCCCAGCTTTTATATCTGAGCAGCTATAAACATTCAGCAGTACCTTTGTGCATGTAGGTAGAATTGGATACTAAATTTCATGGCCTAATAACTTTCCAGAATGTGTTTCCTTGTTCCTCTGTCTGCAGAGCCCACCCAGATGAAAGGCAGAGGGCAAAGCGGGGCTGCCCTTGCCTCAGATGGGGAAAAGATCAAAGCTCTGGTTGTGATGGTGCTGAAGGCATATGCCTTTCTTGCTTACCTACACCAGTTTATGAAGCTACTAGACTAGCAAGATTCATAGGTGTCAAATCTACTTTGGAAAACCAGTGAAGGGTGGCACTATAAGTTTGCTGCACCCTTGTACAAACAGGCGTGTTCTAACTAACTAGGTCAGGCTGTGCTCTGCTGGAAGGAGCTAGTGCTGGAAATCTGGCTTCTCCTGACCACATCAACCTTCCTGCCTTCTCCAGGGGTCTCAGGGGCCAGAGGTCTTAAGTGCTGCTACCTTCCAAACCCTGCAGGCATCTATAAAAGTTTTCAAAGCTTGATTTGGAACTGATGGTCAGGAAGTGTGGTGCCTCCTCTGCCAAGCACAGCTGGCCAGAACTTGCTTCTCTCCCCCTGTAAGGTTGGGTGCTTGTCGGGAGCGGTGCATTTGGTGTGTTGGCAGCATGGCACAGCTAGGATCTTACTTGGTTCTTTCTCTTTGTGAAGCTGATTTCTTGTCTGTTTTTGACCTGCTGTGACAGAACTGGGCTGTGTCAGCCTGCCCTGCGTATTTCTAGCTTCATTATATCCCTGGGCACTGAGTGCTGCTGTCTGTGCTCTTTTGCTGTTCGTTTCTGTAGGGATTTAGGGCAGAAGTGCTTTACGCTGCCATCATCATCTTGTAAGGAGCAAAGAAGAAATGTAGTATATTCCCTAGATGCAAGATAATCGTATCTTGACAGCATACTAATTGATCATCTCATAATCAGGTAATTATTTCCCATGTAGCTGTCTAATTACCACTTAGTAGCCCAGACTTCAGCCTGCAAATAACAAATATTTTCAAGCAAAGGTTTCAAGGCAAGGAATACAGTGGGCCATGACTCCTGGTGTTACTCCTTTGTCTTCCTTGAACTACTCTTGGGATTAATTTGGTACACCAGTTCTTTTAGTCTCCTGAATCACTCAGCGTCCCTAATTATTGCCATATTGGCAACAAGGAATGAGTATGACCAAATCCATTGCTCAGTGTAATGGACTTAGCTGCTATACTACAGCTGTTAGAGTGCTCAGAAGTGCATCCATATGTTGGCTCCCCATGAGCTCCTACTAACCTAGCAGATTATAGGCTAATGAGTTTGAGCCATACTTTCAGGATCAATATACAAGATGCTCTTAAAAGGTGAGGTTGTGTATTAGAGTGTGCTGACTGTCTCCGTGGTAGAGGAGAGGTTTACTTGTAAGCCAGGAAAAACTGCAAAGATAAAAGTTACAATCCATAGTCAAAGCTTACTTAACATCCATACCTGAAGAGTGTTTTCACCTCTACCTCGAGCTGATTCGTCTCTGGTTTAGTTAGGTTTCCCACTGTTTGCAGTGTGTGTGCCTGAGTCCCCTTCCACCCATCAAAACGTGTAGATTCGTTCAAAAATGTTAACCACATTTGGAAGACAGGCAGGAGCCTCAACAATATTAAACTCTTATGTTTCATAAAAATAGGCTTTTGTATGGGTATAGTTAAAGCAAGACATTCATGTGACTTTACCAGTGGAAAAATGATTTAATACATCACCACTATTCCCATATGTGAAAGAAACCAACGTAGGCTGATAGAAGGCACTTTCCCGTTTGCGGAGCTGCCTCTTGGGCTGGTAACATCATTTAGGTACACGTGTTTGGGGTTGGTGTTAGCTGTGTCCTGCAGCATCTCTGGCAAAGTTGCACAGCTAATCCTGGAGACACCAGAGTCCAGCTCAAACGGTATACATACACATACCACCGTGTTGGCTGTGGACACACTGGTGAGCTAACATCTCCTGGTTTTTTAAAGCTGTGTGACCCTAACAAAGAGGTAACTTCATGTCTTGGTGTCAGATTTACCCCAGACGAATTGCAGCAATTTTCCCATGCTTTTGAGTGCTCAGTTGCACCCAGCTGCCTCTGTATGTATTTGCTGTGTGATTAAACTTCAGTTTTGCATCCCTGTTCCTGTGTCCAGATCATCAGACCTTTGCCCAACCCAGCCTCAGGATGGTTTTGCAACCACTCCAAGGAACTTGAGTGTGTTTGAGTTTCCTTGGCTTGTTTTCTTTCCATTATGTCTTCATGGTGATAAAGACTGTTGACCTCAGAAGTGCTCTGACTGGCTTGGCTGTGTGGAGGACACAAAGGGAGGAATGATGTGCAAGCTCTGCTCTCAATAGCTGGCTTCGCTGAACTTCTCCCCAGAGAAGCTAAGAGGAGGCAAATGGAGACCACATAAATAGTAGGGACTCTCCAAGAACATGTGCTGAAATAAAAGCAGCTAAACATAGACTCTAAGGCTAAATGTGAATCATCTGGAGAGTAACCAGCAAAAATCTCTGCATGAAAATCCCGAAAGGAGGAAGCCTTGTTGTCAGAAGCAATTGTGCAAACTGGAAGCAAATAAAACCTTCCTGTGAAAAACTGCCACCTCCAACATGTGCTGTTGGGGAGAATTCATATCCTTTCTGGATCTGCCTTGTCCAGTTATGTTGGGGCTCCATCTCATTCTTACTGGTGCAGTTTTTGTTTAAGTCTCTCTCAGGATGGGATTTTTTTTCCAGATTTAGATCACAATTCAAGAAGTGGAGCTCCGGTGAGTGGCGTCAGGCTTTGTGAGAACAGCCAGTTTCTGTCATTTCTCTTCCTCTGTCAAAGGCAGTTACCAGGTCCCAGAAATATGGCAGGTGGTAAAACTTTTTCTTTTTAAATTAGTGTTTTTCCTTTGCACCCCTTCTCCCAGCACAAATGCTCAGCCCCTCCTGTCTTCCCTCTGCCATTCATTCTTCCTTCTTTGCCGGCTCTAATCTGCCGCGGTGGGTTACCAGAGCTATTTCCAATGCAACATGTTTAATCCGAAATGGAAAAGTCTTTGTAAGCTGAGGCCTCAGTGTCATGGGGTGAATATCTTAGATGCAGAAAGGGATCAAGGTCGCTTCTTGGTTACCAGCAGTTAACACAACCTATTGTGGTTTCTGTAATTGCGATTTATACGAGCCTTTGTATCTCCAACTAGGAAGAGGCGCGATCTGGAAATAAGATCGCTTATAAATAGCTGTAGTTTTGCTGTAGCACCAGGAGAAACTTCAGCTATAGTGCTGCTATAGTGTGTTCTGACAGGCATTGAGGGGGCAGATTGAAGCCTTTCTACTATACAATGCTGGGCCACAAAAGCAGCATTACGGCCAGCAGCCCTTGCTAGGCGGGAGTAGCTGATCGCAGATGCATCCCATAACATGAGGGCCAGCCTTGGCTTTCCAGAGCAGCGTTGGCTTTGCGGAACAGGACACACCATGCACAGCCACCCTGAGAAGGGCCAGGAGGAGATGCAGTCCCACGGCCTCTCTGCTGTGCCAGGAGCAGGTACTGCCCCATCACACGGCTGCAGGAGGAACCCGGGCCTTCAGACGCTGCCGTCACCCGTCCCGCACCTCTGCAGTCCAGCTTGGTGGGGTTTTATTCTGGGTGCCTTTCAAAGTTCTCTTTCTTGAGACTGCATTTCTCGCTGAGACACTGGATAGTGCCAAGTCCGATAGTAAAGTTGTTTTCTGTCAAGTTGAAATTTCCATAAAATACCGATTTTGACAACATTTTGGCTCGGGAGAAAGGAAGTTATGTCTGAATTTCAGAGCATCTCATTTTGACATCTTTCGGAACGGAGAGTTTCAGTTTCGTTTTGACTGGATTTTTAACAAATCTGTTTGATTGCATAAACATTTAAGAAACATTTTAAGAAACTGATTGACCCCAGGTTGTTTTGTTGGGGTTTTTTTTTTTAAATCTTTCAGTGAGAACTTTCACATTTTCTATTAATGCTTTTCAAGAGTATCAGAATTTCTCTTTCAGAATTCCTACTTTCAGCCTGAGGCTGATGCAAGACAGGGCAGCTATCCAGTAAAGCAATCTAGGAATATAACAGCAACTATATTTCATCAGAAATTGTTCTTTTCCATTCAGAAGAAGAATGGCTAATGCGTGGTGCTTTTTTACTAGCTGTTAACAATGCATTTAGATTTTCCTGACGTGTTTAGAAGAATGCGACAAGAGCCCCAAGACATCTTCTAACAAAGAAGAAATGTATCACTTGGCGGTTTTACAGCCAACTGAGGCTTTTCTGGGTTACTCATGTCAAAACTAAGTAGTGGGTGTAACTTCCATTACCCACCGGAGAGGAAACAGAAGGAAACAGTCTGATAAAATCATAATGGTTTATTAGGCAAATTTTCCCATGTAAGGCTTAAAGCTTGCTGCCTGCTGAATTTGTCCGAATGAATTTTTATTTCAAAAGTTTAAAGTGTGAATGGGTAGAGAGTGAATTTACCTTCTCAGATTTAGACCTTCTGAAAGATTTCATGGAAATTGTGACCCATTTGTAATCCAGCTGCGTTTATTCAATTGTAAGCTTTGCCCGTCTGTGCTGTGGAGTGTGGAGCCCTTCCCTAGGCTTGTACAGACTTACTGTATTTCTAAATTTTATGGAGAGGGTGCTACTTTAGGCTCAGCCACACTGTGATTTGACCTAGAAGCTGAGCCTTGGCTACTTGGGAGTGATGTGCCTTCAGCATCTGTGTGTAAAGAACATGAATGGTTTCGGTCCTGCTCCCTGGGGTGTCCATAACTAGTGTTATTAGCAGGTGATCATCTTTTTTGCAGAACTGTTCACACTTAATCTCTTTTGGGCTGAATAATGAAGCTGGGTGAAGGCTGCACACCCCAGGGCTCAATGCAAATGCAGTGCCAGGAGCAGGCAGAAGAGCAATTTATTCTTTTCCTTCCAGAATGTGTCTCTGGGTGTATAAAGTGTGAAAACTCAGATGCAAAAGCAGAGTTATCTTCCCTTGGCACTTCCTTGACCTTATTGTCTTCTTTTGCTTCCCACCCTCCTTTACCACACAGTTATTTGAAGTCAGGAGCTGAGACCCTACTGGGAAGGTATATTTAACTGGTTTACTTTAGCCACACTACACGTGGTTTTGTACCAGGAGTTCATTTTAAGTTACTTACATGTAAAGGTAACTGTAAGAGGAAAGAAGAGGATTAAAGTATATCCTCCCTGAAAACTCTAATCTTTTAAATGTCTGACCCTTCACGCTTTGAGCAACCTTTGTCAGCAAAATTAAGGGTTCATAAATTCCCACTGTTGCAGCATCTGAATGTTACTTCATCTAGTTTATGATCTGAAGGAAAGGGTAGGAAATGTTTTGTCTATACCATTAAAGATTGAAAAACGTTGCCTATCTGAACTCAAGAAGTCATTTTCCAAACAGTTTGAAAAACTATAATAAAAAAACCCCACCTGTCAGATCAGTCATACTGATAATTTTTAAGTGCTTTGATCTGACTTGCATAATGCAAGCATTTTTATTGAAATCAACTTAGGAGTAGAAACAAAGACTGAAGTTGAATGGGGAAGCTGGAGTTCGTTCAGGATCAGCTGTAACATAGGAGCAGTGGAAAGTGGGGTTCTTAAATGCCTGTTCATCTCTGCTGATCTTGCACAGGCTTCCATGAGCTCGGTGAACCTTTCCCATCTTAACACCACTAACATATGGAAGAGCCAGTAACACAATTAACAGGTTGTGAAGGGGACAACAAATTCAAAAGCATCGGAGCCTAAAATGACACCTCTTGTACTGGTTTGATAGGTAGCAGAAAGGTGGTGTTTTCTCAGATAGGCAGTTTGGCTTCTAGTGTACTTCAGATTTCTGGTTTCCTTTTATCTGGTTCTTTTTTGCTCTCTGTAGCTTCTTACCTCTTGTATTTTGGACTGTGAGATGTTTGGGAGAGACCATGTGAATTTGTACTGGCATCCGGCATGAGACTTGACTGTCCAGGCTCTGTTGCCTTAGTGCAAAGGTTTAGTCACGGCTGTTAGTGCAGCAGATGATGTTATGAATTCCCTGCATTACCAGATGCCAAGAATATTGCAGCTTCACATCATAAAATTTTGGCATAGCAGATTCTTACAGTTGTTCAGAAATAACTGATCCCACTGCAGACTTCAGCATCAAACCTGAAGGCAGCCTCCAATCCTGCCGTTGTTTCTGTCACCTCCTCTGAGCAGCTCAAAGCAGGGGGGGTTAGACAAAATTTATCTGTTTCACAACTAAGACTAATGTAGAGAGCTTGTTACAATACCAGATAGAAGATGTTTTGTTAATAATAGTTCAAAGCGGTGGAAGCGCTGGGTGGAAGTTTAGCTTTACCTGAACTGAGGAAATGCTGTGGTGATGCCCGTGGCTGTGCTGGAAGCTCCTGCTGAAAGGAGCATTTGATTAGGAATGCCTTAGCCAGGGCCAGATCTGGAGGCTTTGGAGTCTGCCCCGGGTGTCTTGGCAACGATACACAGTCGAGAGCCCTCATCAGCACAGACACAGAGTGTGTCCTGGGTCTGGCTTCACATCCCGCTCGTGCGAAGGCAAGAGAGAAAACTTTGCTACTACCGAGACGGGCTCAGAGACCCTGCAGTTCCCTACAGAGACTTCCACGGCCGTTCTCAGTAAGTATAACTTTAATTGAAGGAATTGCAGCTTTTCTTCCCCCAGAAGCCACCTTCTGTTAAGTGTGCTGTAGCTCAGGGATGTAAATCAGCCTAAAAGCCACAGTTAAAATGTACAGAAGTCTGCTTTGGGTTAGTGTGAAACTGCTCTAGCCCTTAGCAGAATGGTCTGAGATCCAAGGGGATGAGTCTTAGAAAACCTTTCAGACTGGGAAGGCAGAGCCCAGCCCTTCCCCCTTCGTCAGCTTGTTCTTTTCAGGAGTGAGCCGGTTGCATTGTGTGTGCAGTGCCACCTCCAGCAAAGCTGTCTGGAGGAGAGGGGAGCAGGGACAGCCTCGCCGGGGTCCCCGGGACAGCCTCCCCAGGGTCCTGCAGCGGGCTCTGCAGATCTCCTGTGCTGCCGATGCAACAGGGTCTCCGGGCGATGGGTGGGCAGCGAGCCCTTCCCGCTCCTCATGCACCACAGACAGAGGGTTTGATAAACCAGTGCTGTTCTGAAGAGGAGAACTTTGGCTGGGCCAGGCTGGTTTTTCGAAGATGTCTGTTTTCTTATGCAGAACTACAATGTGCAGCGAGCTCTTAACTCCCTCTGAGCTTTTCTGCTTTCTGATGAGTTTGTGTTTGCTTTTAACGGAGGAAAAAATGTTTGTGGAAATACAGGCCCTGCAGAGGTATCAGAAACCAGAGGAGAGGGCACGGTCGTGGTTGTTTTGGTTGTATGAATTCATCTCTTGCCTCTGTCACAGCCTTTCAGTGTGACCTCAGGGAAGGGGCTTAATCTCTGGTGTGCCACAGCTCCTGCTGTCAGAGGGGCCCACGCGCATCCTTCTCTGCTGCCGTGTGTCATGCCTGCGTGGGTTGGATCGGGGTGGGTGGGCATGACTGGCTGCTTCGGTGCTCATGGCAACCTCTTCCCATGCCTTTGATGCGAGCAGCAATCACTGCAGGTATGTCTGCACTCCTGCTTTAAGTGTTTCAGGGCAGAGATGTGCACAGGCAGTGACAAATACCTGTAGGACAGACCCGTTGGTGTAGAGCCCAGGGACCGGCAGGCAGAGCGGAGGGCTGGGCT
>WTSP01016106.1:0-12498 GCA_025331215.1 Actenoides lindsayi
GAATTAAGTGACGTGCTTGCGGTGTAGGCAGCCCCTTGCTGCTGAAACAAAGACTTAGGGTACTGAAAGTGAAATAGTGCTGATGTTCGGTGGGTTTGCTCTCTTTCGCTGTTGAGTACCGGATCACGGCCGACGTTGGCACGTGGGTTCGAACGCTCAAGTCTGGTTTGAGTAAAACACTAGCAGAGAACAGCTGTGAAAGGAGAATGTGCTGCCCATCCAGGCTTGCGGAGATATACTTGTCGAAGCAGTCTGTGTTCCTTTGGTTCCTCTCCTCTCGAGTTGCTGAAGTAGGAACAAATACAGTTATTCTATGCAATTTGTGTGGGGTTTTTGGGTGTAGGTAAGCGCTACCATATCTTAAGTTACGTTTTTGGCTGAGCTGCTGAGGCTCTGTGTGACTCACCTGATTTCTTTATCATTCCGTTTCTCCCCCCCGCTTTTTATTTTATTTTTAGAGGTTAAACGCTAATGTACTAACTCCAGACTTTTGTAACCATCTCTGCATCCTCCAGGTATTCTTTGTAATATTCTGCGTGCCCTGTAATACCTTGCAGGCTTACAACCCGTGGTGGTTCTTTACCGATAAATCTGACTGGTTCTCTTCTTTTAAGGAAGTGTTCAGTACTACTAGGAAAATTATTTTGGAAAAAAAACCCCACAACAAAACAGAACAAACGGCTGCTAAATGACTGTGTGTAACACTCGGTTTTTTTAAAGCTTGCAAAGCTAATCAAGGTATGAATGTCTTCATTAGCACATATTTCCCCCCGAGGATTCTTCTAAGTGTGAAGAAATCTTTTTCATGTGTTGGTTTGCATAGTTGTCTGTGTGGCAAAACAAGTTTTGTAAGTTGCTTTAAGCCTGCAGGTAGGCTCTTCACAAGCTAATAGCTTGGTATTGTGTAGTAACAACTAATCACTTCGGGATGGAGGAGGCACCAGGTTTATTGCAGGCCATTGCTTCCATCTCTTTCCAACAGTCCTGGCCATTTCAGAGTAAATAGTTAAAAAAACTGACTGAGGGTACCCACAGGTTACTGCCTGGCCTCTCTAGGTGCAGCCAGAGTGCTTCAGGGCACACGTGGTCTACATTTAATGAGAATTCTCCGTGCTTTAAGAACAGAGTAATAATACAGACTCCGAGTTTGAGAATTTAGTGGAACCTGTGGCAAGCTAATATTTAAAAATAAACTCTTGAATGTTTAGTTTCCAATATTGTTTTGAATATTAGTATGCTATACGGGAAAGGGATTTTTTTTTTTCCTCTCTAAGATCATAAGGGGGATCAGTACTATGTAATCTGCAAACGTACCATTTTGCTTACGGATTATTTTGCAGCCTAACGTTTCGGTGTCCATAAGATGAATCCTCAGCAGACACACCAAACTTGTTACTTGAGATTTGAATTGTTAAAAAAGAAGTTGTTACTCAAATAGAACTCAGGTTCTGTGTTTTACACCTGCAGTCCCAGTGAAGTCAGAGGGTTGATGTGAGTGTACTGCAAGTCTTACTACTTATATGGACAATCATTATCTCCATAAACCTTAATCTAAGTGATATGTATGTTCAGTTTTAGTTTTTCACTAAAATCTACTGAGAAAGTGTAAGATTTAAGGCATAATTATTGTAAACCTCGGTGTTTTCTCTGCCAGCGGCCAGCTGCACAACTTGTGACGATCGTTTTGCTGTCAACAGCACTGGAATTATTGTAATTGTTTCACAGTTTAGAAGGATCCCTCTGGGAAGTCTTACACTGATCTGAAACCAAGACTGTCCATAAATTCTCAGGATTACTTTAGGAAAAATGTTCTCTGCAGTAGTCTGAAATCTTGCAATGAGACTTCATGAGATCGCTGAGCAAACCCAACAGCTTGATGCTGCTGTGCTTTGGTTCCCGGCACTCCTAAAAGTTGTCCCCTAATCTGGTAGAAATTACACTAGTTCTCTTTTACTGGAGTAGCTTTCCTTAGTGAGCAAGATCGTGTGGTCTGGGCTGGAGAAATGGTGAGTGGGCTGGACCAGCCTGGCAGATAACCTCGCCTATCTCTTAAATTTCCGTACTTCCTAGTGCTATCCGGACCTGAGGCCCAGTGACATGAGAGCATGAAAAAGGAAATAACTCTGAAGTGGTATTGCTACTTGAAACCTCATTTCTTAGCACCACACTTTTCAGCTTGGTTGGATGTTAAAGTATCCGTAAGCTATGAATAGGTACTCCTGGCTTCCTGCTTTGTATAAAATGCGGTGTCTAACCATGAATCCGAGCATAGCCTCCTCATGCTTTTCTTAATGGTACATGCATCTCAAGAGGACTTGAGGATTTTTTTTTCCTTAGAAGAAATAAATATTTTTCTGGATAATTTGTAGTTCTAATTCTCCCCTGTAATTTGTTTGCATCTGTCTGCATCTTGGTGTTACCCAGAAATTTAAAAAGCTTATCCCTATTCAGTAGTCAAAGTCATTGATGATTGATGACAGCATTATTTTACCCAGGCTTCCTGAAATCCAAATCACACTTAAGTTTTCACAGGGAGTTCTCGATAGTTACTCTTTTGGAATTGTTCAACTATTTTTGCTCCCCATGTAAAGTACCATATTTCTATGATACAAAAATAGTTTGCATCTTTATTTGCAGACAGATCTGCAACTTGGCTTTTCCCAGCTCTTGTTGGAGCTCAGTACCAAGAGGATGTGGAAGAGACTTTGTGGGAGAGGAGTGAAGCTTTGGAAGACTGTGAGGACAGAGGGAACTACTGCTGGAGTGAACTCTGCCCTGCATTTAGTCTGCGTTGCTGTTGAGTCAGTTTTAATGGCAGAAAGTTGCACAGTATGTTTGTGTGTACAAAAGCATGGTAGTTCTCCTGAAGGTCCAGTTAAAATCTTAATTAACATCAAAATAGATTACACTTAACAGGTTCTGCTCTGGTCATAATGCCTGCTTGCTTCTTGTGACTGGCTGAGTTTCTCCCCCTCCAGTTTTATCCTAGGAGAAATTAACCGTCTCCTAGTAGCAAAGAACTTTGGGTTTTTTTCTTGATTTGTTTTGGTATCACCAGTTAGTTGAGTCATTTCACAAACATTTAAGCTGATACAAGCTAGTACTGCTGCTGCTAGAAAGCTGCTGACCTGCTCCCACATATTTATTTCTGCTTTTGAATCAGCGCAGATAACTCTTGAAAGTACTGAGTGAGGTGCTTGAGGGAACTGCCACAGCTGTTTCTTTGCTTTCTAGTCAGCTGAACATCAGTGACACCTGAATGGTTCTGGAGCTGCATTTGAATCGATTCAGGCAGACGTTTATGACAGGAATTTCTGTAATGATTAAAGAATTTCTCTTGCAACAGTGTGATCCAGAGGGGCTTGGCATCAGGAGTTGTTCCAATATACAGTGACTGCATATCGGCACCTTCATGTCAGCTATGTATGGAGTCTCTGTGTTAAGCTTACTGTGGTAAGCATCCTTCTGTCACTGAGGGATGCTGTTCCTCAAATGAGTTTACATGTACTTAATGTGGCAGATTTTTCTGTAGGTGAAGTAACTTGCTATCCCATATAACTTCAATTTTTCCCACCTATGATAATTTGTAGATATTAAAATTTCAAATGGTAGAGGATGGCTGTGTTGGATTTTAGTTAGTGGGGTGTGGACCAATTATTAACTAAATATTTAAAGTATACGAAGTATATATATGTACATAAAAATATTTTTAAAATACGTTGCCCTTAGGATGATTTTATTTTCCTGTTAAATTAATTCTTCTTGGATACGGCTTGTGTGTTCGGTACTGCTTGCTGGAAGATAGCACTCAGCCAGGAGATAGGTTATGGATCTTTATTCTAATCCCTTCATGCTCCTTCCTTCCAGTCTAGAGACTAGAATTTTTGTTGCTGTCTCTTTGTGTCTTCAGTAGGAAGTGAATCACTCTAGAGCTGTTACGGATCATGCGATTTACCAACTTCCTTGTAGAATCATAGAATCGTTTTGGTTAGAAAACACCTTTAAGATAACTGAGTCAGTGTTAACCTGACACTGCCAAGTCATCACTAAACCATGTCCCTAAGCACTGCATCTGCATATCTTTTAAATACCTCCACAGGTGGTGACTTCACCACTTCCCTGGGCAGGCTGTTCCAGTGCTTTACAACACCTTTGGTGAATATTTTTTTCCTAATACCAAATCTAAACTTACACACAACTTAAGGCCATTTCCTCTTATCCTATCAGTTGTTACACTGGAGAAGAGATCGACCCTCGCCTCGCTCCAGCCGCCTTTCAAGTAGTTGTAGAGAGTGAGAAGGTCTCCCCTCAGCCTTCCTTTCTCCAGGCTAAACAACTTCAGTTCCAACTCAGTCACTCCTCATAGGACTTGTGCTCTAGACCCTTCACCATTACTTCATTACTGTCCTTTGGACACGCTTCAGCACCTCCATGTAATTCTTGTAATGAGGAGTCCGAAACCGAACACAGTACTCAAGGTATGACCTCACCTGTGCCAAGTACGGGGGGACTATCACTTTCCTAGTCCTGCTGGCCATGCTGTTTCTGATAAAGGCCAGGATGCTGTTGGTCCTCTTGGTCACCTGTGCACGCTTGTTGGCTCGTATTCAGCCAGCTGTTGACCAGCACTCCCAGGTCCTTTTTTTGACAGGCAGCTTTCCATCCACTCTTCCCCAAGCCTGCAGTGTTGCCTGAAGTTGTTGTGACCCAAGAGCAGGACCGAGCACTTGGCCTTCTTGAGCCTCATACTATTGGCCTCGGCCCATCAATCCAGCCTGTGCAGGTCCTTCTATAGACCCTTCCTGCCCTCAAGCAGATCAGTGCTCAGGTGTCATCTGCAAATTTACTGATGATGCCCTTGATCCCCTTATCCAGATCATTGATAGAATTTGAACAGAACAGTCCCCAGTACTGAGCCCTGGGGAACACCACTTGTGTCTGCCCACCAACTGGATTTAACTATTCACCACGGCTCTTTAGACCTGCCTGTCCAGCCGATTTTTAACTCTGAGAATGGTATGCCTGTCCAAGCCATGAGTAGCCAGTTTCTCCTAGAAGAATGCTGTGGGAAACAGTATCAAAAGCTTGATTGAAGTCCAGGTAGATACTATGCACAGCCCTTCTGTCATCCACTCATGCTCAAGATGATCTGTTCCATAACCTTCCCCCTTAGACTGGCAGACCTGTAGTTCCCCAGATCCTCCTTCTGGCCCTCCTTGTAGATGGGTGTCACATTTACTAACCTCCAATCGACTAAGACCTCCTCAGTTAGCCGGGACTGCTGATAAATGATGGAAAATGACTTGGTAAGCACTTCTACCAGTTCCCTCAGTACCTGGATGGATCCCATTCAACTCCATAAACTAATGTGTGTGTCTGAGTGGTGTAGTAGGTCACTGATCATTTCCTCAGGGATTATGGGGGCTTTGTTTTGCTCATCGTGGAATCTTCCAGCTCAGGGGACTGGATACCCAAAGAACTGGTCTCACTATTAAAGGCAGAGGCAAAGAAGGCACTAAGCACCTCAGCCTATTTCTCATCCTTGGTCACTATATTTCCACCCTGCATCCAGTAGAGGATTGACAGTCCCTTTAGCCCTCATTTTTATGCTGATGTATTTATAGAAACATTGTTTTTTATGGCAGTAGCCACATTAAGTTCTAATTGGACTTTGGCCCTTATAATTCTCCCTGCACGAGCTCAGGACATCCTTATCGTCCTCCTGAGTTGCCTGCCTCTTCTTGTAAAGATCATTAACTCTCTTTTTCTGAATTCCAGTGAAATCTCTCTGTTCTGCCAGGCTGGTCTTCTGCCCTGCCATCGCATCTTTTGGCACATGGGGACAGCCCACTCCAGCACCTTTAAGAGTTCCTTCTTGAGGCATGCGCAGCCTTCCTGGACTCCTGTGCCCTTCAGGACTGCCTCCCAAGGGACTCCATTCTTTTTTATTTCTTGAGTGTCTTCCACCTCATCATTCAGAAATTACAGCCTGTGTAGTGCTAAAATGGACCAGTAGCAATGACTTGCCTGTACCACAGGAGCACTGCCACCCTGAGTGCATCGTGCAGCGTGGAGGTTGTCACAGCAGTCTGATACCTGCCATATGATTCCAGTCTGCAGTGTCCTGTAAGCACAGCATGGTCCCTCTGCATGTTGGGCCTGTTGGGTCACTGCCACTCCTCCTTCCCAGAGCTGACGCACAATGTTTTCTCTGCTGGGTGTTCCACTTCATGGCATGCTCGTTCTGTCCTGCAAAAGGCCAAAGCTCTGCCAAAGTGCTTCCTCAAATGGGAGATGAGTGGATGAGAAGGTGCTCTGTGGTGAAGCAGGGGTTTCTGTATCCCTTAGAGCAAGAGGAGGGAGAGATACCAACAGTGCTCTGAGCAAGCACCAGGGCGTGCTTTCACCAGAAACATATCTCGGGTTTCTGGTGAGATGGGCTTACTACTGAGCAAAGGTTTAAAGTAGTTTCCGATATGCAGCCTGAAACTATGATACTATGCTTAAATGCTTGGTAGTATCATAGTGGGTTCTTTTGGATTTGTTTTGTTGTTGGTTTTTTTTTGTTTGTTTTGTTTGTTTTGGGGTTTTCGTTGTTGTTTAGGTTTTGTTTGTTTGGGTTTGGTGGGGTTTTTTTTTGTTTTTTTCCAGCAGCATGTGGCAATGTCCCTTGCTACTACTGGTGCCCTTGATCCTCTCTGCCTTCTAAAGTATATAGGAGCTCTGTATCTTGCTATGTCTGTGGTCTCAGACTGCAGCTCTGTGATGAGGTTGATGTGTGGTGGTCTGTGCAGTAAATGAATCTCACTCATAAGATGATGATCTCACTCTGATGTTTTAAAGCTACTATCTAGTCGGGTCGTACCTGAGGAGAGTAGTGCAGAGGAGCTGACTGGTCTTTCTGCAGTAAACTTGGACTTAATAGTGGAAGCATTTGTAACGCTCCTTTCCTGTTCTGCTTGCTTGCTTGATAACTTTATTTAAAATGGGCCCCAGTATGAAGTGACATGCTCTAGCTGTAGCCTCAAAGAAATCTCTGCAGTGATTGTGTGTGGTTATATCAAGTCATAGTAATTATATGTATATTAATTGTTCTTCAGACTGTAACCTTTCTGTGTAGGGCAGATAAGATGCATGGTAGTGATACATTATTCTGATAACAGGCTTCATATTTTTTTATTGATACAAAGATGTGAAAGCTCTTATACTTTTGAAATGTCTTCTGGATTCTGGCAACACTTTGTTTTGAGTGAGACCTGGTGATCTTGCAGAGAAGTGTGTTGCAAAACTTTATTTACTCCTCCCTGTTGTGGAAAGACTGAACAGACTCTCTTAGGAAATCGAGGTGGTAATTTGTTTCTTGAAAAAAACATGACAGAAAACAAATCAGTGGTTTTGAACTTCTGAACAGGTGGTAATTGCAGCAGTACTTCAGTTAGGAAAGAGTTTGTTCATCTTTTGACAGACGAAAATGTTAAAACTAGCTCTTATATCTCTATTGTGAGATTTATATACTGCCCTGTGATAAAATTGGAAAGAAAATGGGTGAGTGAAGTTAAGTGGTTTGTCCTTGAGGATTTTATCTATCTGAATTTCTCTGTGATTTTTATCTCACCCTACAAAATACAGGGCTAAGATTCTCTTTAATAGGTACATCAGCAGCAATGGTACAGTTTATCACATACAAGTAGTATGGATTTTAGGGACAGTAAATTAAATGCCATTTTAAAATATATCTACCAGTAAATTTTTTGTGATATTTAGGAAGAATCCTCAAAGTATGGACTGGGTGCTTATGGGGTTTGGTTTGTGGAGGTGGTTGTTGTTGTTTTAATTGCAAAAGGAATGTGGATTGAGTTTCATTCTTAGTGGGAAGAATGCCATGGCACTTTTATCTCAGGCTTCCCAGGATTCAGGAGAATTTTTCTGTGTTTGAGACTGACTAGTTTTTGTGTTGCCTAAGGTGAAAGTGCTGGATTGATGCCACCAGCAAAAACTTGCATGATCAGTGATTTGACATGCTATTTGAGAAACGTTTGTTTTGCACATCGAGTATCAAAACACTCTGGTAAAAATGCTTCCTCTCATGAATATTTCTGTTCTTAGGAGTGAAAACCACATAGCAGTATTTGTAACATAGGGCATGCAACAATAGCTGAATTACCTATTTTTAATTTTCAAGAAGTTGGGGTTTCATTTGCTAAATTTATATGGGTTTCATTTGCAGTTGATGGAAGTAAAATAAAATCTTGTTTCAACAGGCAAACATTTTGGGTCTAATTCAGTGTTGAGAATACCAAGCTGAATCTTAAGCATATGTAGATGAATACAATTCAGAGGGTATCTTTTCTATAAGAAGTTAACAATTATACTTCATAGTAGTATTTGTCTCAAAGGATGAAAAAAATCCAACCCAACCCAACATATCTAGGAGTCTGTAAATTGTTCTGTGTGGACAAACCTTTTGCCTCTGTGGAGTTCTGCCATAACCACAAGGAATTCATGTGGATGTTGAAATGCCTGTAGGGAGCACTTGGGTCACAGCCTGTCTCATCAGAAATGGTGCATGAGTATACAACAAAATTGAGGTACAGTAGTTAACTTTTTAAAAGATGTTATTCTTTTCTATGTGTGCTCATCCATTTCAAATTAAATTACTTTTGTAAACATGCTGGGTAAACTGTATGAGGTCTAGCAGAAGGGTAAGCAATCATCTGGGTAAGGATATGCATCTTGTATTTGAATGAGATGATCATATTAGAAGTCTAGATTCCTACTCCAATTTAGACTTGGAAAGATTTCGACTGTCTCAGCTGTTAGGTCCATGGCATGTAATTCAGTTTGGCACAACTATTGGTTTAAAACCAGAGCTCACATAAGAATAGCTAATGCTGTCTCTGATGTATCTCGTGTACTGTGTAATTTTGAGTAGAAAGCCACCACTGCTCTGAGCTGCTTCAAAACAACAGACTGAAATATCTATTAACAGAAGCTGGATTAAACAAAATGTTGTTTCACTGATTGCACTTTGCCAGGTATGAAAAGTTAAAAAGGATTTTTACTTTTTCTTTAGCTGTTCTCTGACAGGAAAAAAAATGTGTCTATTAATCATTGAGGAAGGGCAGTTTGTGCTGCAAAAAATAAACACTGTCCTAATCTATTCATGACTCAGAAATAAAAAGCTCGTTTGCTTTTTGGTGGTTTGGGGGTTTTTTTGGTACTGAGTACTTTTGAATGCTTATCTAATTCTAGTACAATGTAGTTGGTATGCTATTCATATTAACAGATAGTAAATACAGATAAAACCAGGTATAACATTATTTGACCATTTTTGAAAATATACAAACTTTTAGATCCTGTCTGGGGGCAAAATTTCCTTCTGAATTTAATGCAAAGCATCTCGGGCTGATACGGATTTAGTATTGCATATCTGGATATAGATTTGCATATAATAGCATAGAAATATGGGGTTAATATTGAAGGAGACACTAATTTGCACCCTGTAGACTACCTAGGTTAAGAAATCCCATCTCTTGTTTTTCCAGACTTCGTGATGATTTGCAGCCTTCTTTTGTGTAGCTTGTTTATTCATGTAGCTGCAAAGTTGTTTTTCATCGACATTATAGCCACAAATTGGTAAGCAGTGGATACTGAGAACAGTTTGCCTCGGCATCTTTTCAAACAATTTTAAAATTAAACTTTGGAGGAAAGGGACAAAAGTGTCCATTCCTTACTTCTCTCTTTACTTTCACAGTTCATAGCAAAGCAAACATGATTCTTTTAGCCCTTAGTTGGTTTACTTGGGTCGTATAATTGTTATCTAGATTTTTCCATTTGGGTATTATGCTTTAAGATAGACTTAGAAAAAACGATATATGGGTCTCGGTTTGAAAGTCTAGATAGCTCATAAAGCAGAGAATTTTCTGGTTTTCTTTAGGCAGAGCAGAAAAATTGCTTTTTGCTACACACAGAGCAGTCCTACTGGTACAGTTCACAATGAGCAGTTAGGCTTTTGCAGTGGTATGACATTGTTGACCCTGGTATTAGAGAGCTGCTATAATCCCTTTGATCCTTTTCTTCGTTACTGCTGCCTCATTTGCCACACTTGATGTCTGTTTTGAAGTGTATTACTTTCTGGGTTATTAAACATCGTTGTTGATTTTGGGACTTTTTTTCTAATCAGCTAAGGTCAGAATTGAAAACCAGCTTGACCTTTGAAATTCTTGCCTCTCGTCTTTCTTAGTTTTTTGTGCCCATTTCATAAGTATAATGTACGCGTGCTATCAAATTGCTAATGGAAATACTCTTACTCTGGGAAAGAAGCACACTAATCTGCATGTTTTGTTGTTATCCATCAAAACATTTGTTACAGTCACACTTGAAAACCCCTGATAAGCAGAATTACATCGCAGGTGGCCAAAGCTTTCACTCACTGGTGAAGCAGGGCAGAGGTTGTGCCCAAGTGCCACGTGATCTACATTGTGTGTCCCACGTCACCGTCTCTGGGAGGAGTGGTGAGCAAGGCTGATAAGGGGTTGATTGAATTGTGTTCGGCTGGGGATTGAAATCTGGACTTCACTCAGTGTTGTATCAGTGTGGCAGTATTAATAAGAACTGTTTCTTCATGCACCTTGATTCTAGGAAGGAGACTTGCTTGATGACTGTTAGAAATGCAAAGGTCCTAAGAAAGGACTCGCAGTAGACATACTAGTGAAGCAGCAATTTATTATACGTTCTTGCGAGAGCGGGTGTCCTACCAAAGTAGGCACACCTCTGGTCAGAGTTTTCAGCGTTTTATACCCTATTCCCGTCCGCAGAAGTCCCTCCCTTGTTTCCCTATGAATTAGGTGCTTCCGAGGTTTACAGGCTTAACCGAGGCACCTTCTTCATAACAGTCCATAATAGTTCGTAATTGCATGTCTGACAGGTTCATGCTTCCCCTTGAAGAAACTAATATTCCTGAGTTTATTGAGCAAAATGCAGTATCTTTCTAGGTTACTAGTGTTCATCTTAAATAGCCCTTAACTGTTGCCCCTTTATCTATTAACACATCTTGATTGGCAATTGTGCACTTTTGTCCTTTATCTTCCCTTTACTGTAAGACTGAGCTTCAGGCCTCAGTTTCCAGTAAGACCACTTAAGGCTTCTAATCTTTGGTAAACGATTCTTGATGGGGCAGCTTAAGTCTTTTGTTCCTCAAGTTAATATAAAGATGATTATACTTATTCTACAGTTTTCAAAAGCAACATTTCTCAGCATTTTCTACAGTCCACAACAAGGTATCACCTTGGGCTACTTGCCTCGAGGCCCCGGCTACCTTCTGTTGATTCCTCGTTGTCCTGCGTAGCCCCTTCTGGCGAGATGGACGTGGAAAGCCTGACGGTGCTGTACAGGGACGACTTGGTGGAGGTGCACTGCGCGGGGGGCTCCCTCTTGATGCTGTCTCCTTGTTGCTTCGAGTACCTGTATGAAGCAGTGGTCCCTGCCTCTGCCCACCCCCTCCAGCCGACAGGCTATGTGGTGGGTTGGCGTTGTCAAGTCCTTTGCCCTGCGGAAGGAAGATAGGGTTGTGAGGAGGTGTGGCTTGTGTTGCTTGCCTCTGATGGAGACAGTAGGTTTTAGAAAGCAGGCTTAAGGAAGAGTACTTGAACTGCTATTCATGAGTAAATCGACGCTTTGGAAGTAGTCTCTCGCCTGCTGCGTTCTTGTAATGCTGTAACATTCTGGTTACACAGAAACAGGAAATCAGACAGAAGGATTATAAAAGGGCTTGCAGCAACAATAGGTTGAGAGCATTTCCAGCACTTGGAGCATGAGCATTTGAGCCTTTGCAGAAGGAGAGAGACAGACAGACAGGGGTGAATTCTAGGCTGCTTCTTCCTTTTATAGGTGAAAGTTGGCTATCAGTCCCTCTTACGGTTATCTTATAACTTCCTTATTTTATAGTTTCCTTAGTGATGAGAATGGTCTTCATTCTGATTGGTCCAAGTTCCTTTTGGTTGTCACAGTTCTTTACACTTTGATAATACAGAACACACCTGGTTTCCTTACAAATGTATCAATACCTGTGCTCCATAGAAGAAGGAGAAAAAAAGCAACAAACCAAAACAAAGAGAAAAAAAACCCCAACAAAAGTGTTGTTCCTCTGTGTAAAATTGATGCAGTGAAAAACTCAATATCCGAAATTATTAAGCAGGCATTCTTTATCTTGCGACACTGGACGCACAGGGGATCACTCCTCCAAATGTGTGTACTGATGCAAGCTAGGTACATAGTTTATATGCAGGCTAAACATACATATTCATTCTATTTCTTAGAAAGGGCAGTCTTATGCTAATGGCTTTCTGGAATTCATTTACATAGTCTGAGCATGCCTAATAAAATTAGGATTAGGGTCTTTTCTCCCCTTGGTGGTCTTTCTTGACCTCTGGTGGTCATTTACTTCATCTTCTCTTCTTCATCACTGTGTTCTTTTAGTGACCTAAAGCCTAAAATCCT
>WTSP01016106.1:12598-46474 GCA_025331215.1 Actenoides lindsayi
CACCACGTGCTAGTCTAGCTTACAAAAAACATCCTACTGTTTTTCATAACACTGGCGAGAAAGGTAGGATTCTCACCAAATATTGTGAGAACCAGAGAAAATCCCTCTGCTAGCAGCTTTTTAGCATCCACAAAATTCTGAATGGTGATGGTTGATTTATGGTACTATAAGGGAATTCAATAATACCCCAAATTCAGGGGCAGTGGCAAAGTCAGTCTGGCCAGCATGTTACCTTTAGTCTGTCCCAACTACAGTTTAGAAAATGATACTTAAAAATACCCTATTTCTGCACGATATTTGCCAACAGTTAATCTTGGATTCTTTCCCATATTCCTGTAAATAAAGGACTATGGGAACATATAAAACATACAGACAAAGGTACTGGGCTCATCCAGGAAGATATATATTCTCCAATGTGAAATTTCAACAGAACACAGAGCTCAAGTTCTCTTTAAACATAGATGTATTTAAATGTTAGGATGTGTCATCTTTCTGTCCTGTCCTACAGTCTTACTACTTGGTCATGACTGAACACCAAATCCTGCACAACTCTTCTTCCACTTAAAAAGCAAGAGGGAACTCTGCAGAATTTGTAGATAGGCCTTTTTTAACCAACTTGGAAATACAGTGTAAATTCCAGGTAGCTGTCCAACTGCTCTTCTCTCTTAATCTTTATGCTTAATCTCTTAATCTAAAATCTTAATTTTTTTATAGGCAATTTTGGTCTGGTCTTTGGTTACATTTTCACCTCCCAGTTATGGCTCAGTGATATATCCAACCTGGGGAACTGCTGTTGGCTGGTGCATGATTATCTTCTGCGTCATCTGGATTCCCATCATTGCTATTCTAAAAATAGTTCAAGCTAAAGGAAACCTTTGTCAGGTAAGGGCACAAAAAAAGCTGTCATAGCCTCAAAGTTTGCTTTCCTTGGCATTACCAGGAATTCTTGTGCTTTCTGCTCTAACACATGTTCATTATCTTGAAGTGTTTAATTGGATTTTTAGACAAAAAAACCACCTCTGGTAGAGGCAAATGTACCCTACTGTGTCCTGATAAGAAGATAAAGTCTAATTCTCTGGGAGTGTACTCACACATTCAACAGTGATTTTCAGGGTTTCTGTTGTTATTCAAGTTGTTTTAAATTCTCTGAATAATTTCTATCACTTTCTATCCCTATATACTTTTGGGGAGTTTTTCCTCCCATTCCTCACCAAAATGAGCAAATGCAAGATCTGGGATATGCTCTTCCTGCCAATCTTCACCAAAGAGTCCTGCTGGTCACAGCTTTCCCTGCTTGTTTGACTTCAGTGCCCAGAATCCACTGAATCCAAAGACAATTGGAATGATTTTTTAAACTCTGGCGATTTGTTTGCTATTTGTTGAGTTCCAGGGCATATCTTAAGTTACAGCTTTACCAAACTTTAACAATAGCCTGGACTAAGGTAGGACATTAAACGCCTCTTGTTTTTGCTTTCCAGCGCATTGCAAGCTGCTGCAGGCCCGCTGCGAACTGGGGTCCCTACCTGCAATGTAACCGAGGAGAAAGATACAGTCATGTTGTAGATCCCAAAAAGGAAAAGGAACATGAGATTCCTACTGTATCTGCCTTTGTATACACTCAACACTGAGACGGCCATTTGGATGACAAATTTTTAATATATGTATTATATGGGTTTTTTTCTGTAACTATTAGAAAGTGACAATGCAAAACAAATCAGCCTTGTGCACTTCAAAACAAGGACTGCAAATGAAAGCGAGACATGTTATTTATTTTTAGTACTGTATGTTTGGGGAGGACCAGGTACATTACATACTGAGATCTCCTCAGAGATTTAGGTTGAGCACTCAGGAAGATGTATTGCAGGCTCCCCAGGCTAATGGACTGAACATGCTTAACCCTATCCAACCATTATCCAGCTGGACTGCAGATATGGGCATGTAAGAGAGCAAAGACACATCCTGGTGCTTCCCAGATACAGGAAATTTGAGCCAAAAGATTCTGTGCTTACATGCCCCAATGTGCTACAGGCAGTTGTTACCTCCTGCTGTGCTCAGCTGCCCACAGAGGTGGGCAGTCAGCAGAGAGGTGAATGAATGTGCTGCTGCCTGACTCTGTAGCTCAGGGAATAAAAACAATTTTTCTCTAAGCCTTACTCAGCACGGTGGGGCTGCTCAGGATGTGATGCTCACTACAGTGTGTGTGTTTTGTCTGTGCATCTAAATACTGAGTGGCGAAAAAAAATGCCATCACAGAAAATAAGACTTTAACATGGTGAAATGTAGGCTTCCATTTCTCATTATTTCCCTTGAGATCCCCTAAGAGCCTTCTTTTGTGTCATGCCCCATGCTCAGCATTCATCTGTCTATAATCCAAAAATCCTGTGTTCCCATACTCGGGCATTAGGCTCTGCAGAATGAAACAGCAACCATTGATTTCTGGTGCACCTGCCCCCCCCTACACTCACCAAGGCTTTACCTATCATTTAGTTCTCTGCATCTTTCACTCTCAGGCTTGGGTTTTCCCTTCCAAAGGGGACTCAAAGTGCTTTTTAAAGATTCAAACAGTGTTATCAGTGTTGCGGTAGAGCCAAAAGAAGCAGAACTTTACCCCAAGTGAAGTATAGAACTGCCTTGTAGTGCTGTTACTCCAAAATTTTCTGAAATCATGAGATTATTGAAAAGTTAGGAAATCTGTAATGCATTCTGTGCTGAGGAATGTCTCTCTTACTGTGATCATGGTTCCAACAACTCAGCAGGGTTTCTAGCTGTCACTTCCTCTCAGGGCTTTGTCACTCTTTCTGGACTTGAAGGAGTGTGGATAGTGGCTTGTTGTCCAAGCTGCATACCTTTGTGAATGTTTTGTACTGATATATTTGTGACAAATCAACACTTTATGGCAAATAAAATATGATTTTCTGTTTTTAATGGTTTGGGAGCTGGAAAGTGAGATTTTTAGCCTTTTGTTTGGAATGGGGAGGTGTTGGGTGGTGTGTGTGCAGTTGTTGGGAAGTATCACCAACTCTTCTGTGATCCTAAGCCTTTGAGAGGTAGAACTTGGAGGATTTAACCTTCATGAAGCCTTTTCTTATAGATGTTAAAATCTACTGCCATAGCCATGTTCTGGAGTGGGCTCAGAAAATACAGGAAGTAATTGAGGTGGAATTTTTAAAAAGGACCATGGGATTAGAGCCTGTAACAAGCTAGTAAAGAGGACCCCTTTCCCACACTCCAGCTACTCTAGGGTCATGTCTAGCCATGTCACTGGACCTGATGAGTGGAGAGTCTAGGAGTGGGAGGACCTGGGCTTTTTCCTCACACTCAGAGTGTCCTTCCAGGGAGGCTGAGCTGCAAAGTTGTGGTTCTTATCCATCAGTGCACCATGCATTGGAGCTGCCACAGGGGACAGCAGTTCATACCTGGGAAGGGACAGGCTCTGAGAAGGAGAGAGAAGTTGCTCAAGTAATGTGTGAGAGGGCTCCAAAGAGGTGGCGAGGAAGCGGGCTGGCCAAACCAGCTTCAGAAAAAATCCAAGAATGTTTCAGTGAAAGAATTACTGAATGATAATAAGAGCCATCTACTGCCCTGCTGGAAGCTCCTGCTGCTGCACACAGAGCTCCTTTGGGGCTTTTTCCGCTCTCGACTTGTCTTATGCGCTTCTAGGAGCAGTTTGCATGATGTTGTACTATCAAAGCCTCCCAGAAGAGCAACAGAAGACAATTTCTCAAGGGCTGGGAATCCAGTTTTGGTGCTTTCTCCTTCCTCAAAATTAAGAAAAGTAAGTTGATTTGCTCCTTGTATTGCTGGCATCTATTGAGGAATCTGAGTATTTAGGAGTTGGCGTTCATATTCCTCACCTATCACAGCTCTAGCCCAGCAATTAGGGTTGCTCAACAGCCCCTCAGGGCTACATGAAGAAGTGTTGTCCCTCAGTGCTACTGCGGAGGCAGGCTGGGCCAAATAAACCTGTGTGTAGTCCTCAGCCATGAAGGCTGGTGCCCAAGATTCTGGTGTTTGCTGGATTGAAAAATGAGCAGTACCAACCAGTGCAGCAAGGGAGGATGCTCTGTGCTGAGCAAGTGGTTGAAATACCTGGGGTTTGGAACTTTTTTCACTGAGGGAAAAAGAAAATGGTTCTGCTTTGGATCCAACTAAACAGGAGTGAAAGGAAAGCTCTTGGTAAGAGGGGAGTGGAAGTAGAAAAGTACAATTGCTTTGGTTGGGCTCAAAAAACAAGTATGTCTTCAGTCATGAAAGAGAACACATGCAGATGTGTGCTGTTCCAAAAAGCTACGTCTATAACTTGGAAACGCTGAAAATGAGGTATTTCAATGATCATTTATATATACATGTAAATTGATAAGCTAGGGGCCAAGGTTATGAGAGCATAGTTTAAAACTGAAAGTTATTTCTATTGTGGAGACTGTTCATAAGCATGATGCCAAATTTTAAAATAGAAAAATAATACTAAAAAATTAGTTTCTACTCCATCATCTATTGGCAATAGGATGTTTTGTACTTTTTCCAGCCGGGCCTGCGTGCCAGTGCACTAACCAGCAGAGAGCAACATGTGCTCCTGTCTTCTGCTCTGCTCCCAGCACTGGGGCAGTGGGGGCCAGGGAGGGGACAGCATGACCCCCGGCCCAGCCCACCTCTGCCTGGGCCACTGGCAAATCACCAGAGAAGAGGGTTTGCTCTGCTCTTGCTGAACCCCAGAGCTGCCTCTCAGTACTCCCACTCACTTGGCACTGGGGATTAATTTTTTTCTTTAGTTTAATAAAGAATGTATAAGCCATTTTCTTCTTTTGGGCCAAGACACTATCTTCAGTACAGAGAATCAAAATATTTCTGCATTTTAACTCCATTGCAGCAACTTGGTCATATTCACTGCAGTTACAGACAACAGCATTGCTTCATGGCTCTAGTGCAAATAGAGATGCAGGCATAGATGTCAGAGTTGGTTGCAAGACTAGAGTCACCTTTTCATTCTGGAAATGATTAATGATTTAGGCATGGTGGGCAGGAAAATAAAGCCTGTCACTGCAAGACAGATGAGGGCAGCATTTCCCTGTAATGTCAGGACAGGTGTGTTCCTCTCTGAAGAGGTTTTCATCTTATGTTGGCTGTTAGTGTCTATGCTACTTACAGAGGAGCTTTGACGAATGTTCTGGCTCTTATATGAAATTTGGGGTCCACGTTGCTTGTGAGTTATGCAGAAAGTATAGAAAAAACAGTGGTGGTCTTTGCAACTCTGAGAACTCTTTCATGTTAAAGACGTTTACTCCCTCTTTCCAATGATTTCTTTAGTACTGCTTGGTTATTTGGGTGTTTTTTAATTGTGTACCATGAATGGTGTATTTGCTGTTTCTCTGGGTTGTTTTTTCTAAAAGGAGGAATGACCACAATTGTCAATGGGGAACTGTGTTGATGAAATGAAAGTGCCACAGAGGCAAAGGTCCTGTGTTTTTCTATGCTGATGCTGGTGCCACTTTCTCTGTTGATGTCTTTCTTGTGTCCTGACCGGGCCCAGGAAGATATTTAACTGTCAGGGCAGTCTATGAAGTCTCCAGCTGATAACAGTTGGTCCTGGAATGCTTTCCCGAAAGAGCTAACTCTGGACTTTGCACCTATCACCAGGGTATGCAGACCACATGGCAGATCTCCTGTTATTCTTGGAATGCTTAGATTTCAGTTCACTCCACTGGGCCAGATAGGAGCCATTGGGTTCCCACATCCCAGGTCAATCTGTAAAACCAAGCCAGCTGTGGGTAATACCCTTTTCTCATCTCACTGCAGTGCTGCAATGGATGAGTTCATATTTTACCTTTTGGACTTTTAGCTAAAAGTTGGATTCTCTAGTCCTGCTTGGCATGCGACAGCTCTGAGTCGTCACTCCTCCCACTCGTCCAGAGTGCTAAGATTCATTAGCCTGCATTTATCAGCTCTTGCCAGGGAAATGGTGAATAATGAGGCCTGGTTCAGGTAATGAAATGATCTTGCTCTCACATCTGATTACGTTGCTGCTTATTATTTCCTTGGTGTGTAATTTTCCTTCCCTGGAAACCTGTTTTGTAAACACTAATGACTGTGCAGTTATGGTACAAAGTTAAACCTCCCAGAAGTGCTGCAGGGGCCTGGAGAACCATGTGGCCTGGCTGCTTGTGTTACCTCCTGTGCTTCTTTAGCTAGTGTTAGGATGGGACAGCCCCTGCCCCTTTGCTGGAAGTACAAGGAACAGCATCAGGAAAGGTGCAGCTCTTGGCATCCCTCATGAGCATCTTATACACTTTGCTCAAGTATCAGTGCTGTGATTTAGCCTACCTAACTGCTCTTCTTCTCTGGCATTGAGTTTCTCAGGGAGATATTTACCATGATCTGTCTCCCTTTGTAATTTGTTAGCCAAGAAAAAGACACATTCCTCTCATTTCTTCCTTTATTCCTTTTCTTCCTGGGTAACTTTCTTGAGTATCTAGATCAGTGCAGGCTATTCCATATGTCTTATATGAGAACACTAAAACTGTTTTCTTTCTGCTGAAATGACTTTGCTTCTACATCTTAGAATTTCATCTGTTTTTTCCATGGCAGCATCCACTTGACAACCTGGAGTCATCCTAAGTTAAACAAATGCAACCAAAAATCCTCATCCTTAGTCCCAAAGAGATGACTTTACACTGTGTACTCTTTGTCCCATTTCTATAAGACAAACCCTTGAGGTCATGCAGTTTTCCTAGATGATCTTCTCACCAACCTCTGTGTGAACTTTTTGACACCATCCCGACTTTAGCCACTTACTTCTCCAACTTGTCTCTTTTTTAAGAAATTCCAAGCATAGTATTTGTACCTGTGAGAGATGGTTTACCGAAGTCTAAGCAAATGAGAGCTGCCCACCCAATGTCATACCTCTATAAGCTCTATTCTTGAACAAGTTCCTCTTTCAGTAAGATAGCTCATTGCAATGGCTTTGTGTATACCTTTCCATGATGTGCACAGTCCAGAAAATGCAGGACAGCTTTGTGTTATTGTCAAAGAAGCAAAGTCCTGTTTATGTAGGATATAATTATTTTTTCTGCAGCTCCTGGTGCCCCTGTAATCATTATCTGTCCTCTCAAGATGAGTCTCTGATTTTCCTCTTTCCTGTTATTTCTTTAACATATTGCGTAGGAGTACCAGTAATGACCTGGGACTCCCTTGTGCAAGGTACTGTACAAACAAGGAGCAGTGGACTCACCAGCCCAAGTTGAAGCCCTTCAGCAGCATGCATGAGCCAGACCCCAAGAGTGCAGGCAGATGTAGCCAGTGGTTTGAACAAGACACCAAGATAACACTGTTTCATCAAAGTCCCTGGACCACTACACAGAGCCCCATGTGACAGATTTTCACCCTCCTATCTGCTCCATGCTGCACTTGTGAGACTGTGCATCTTTTAGGAGATATGTTTCCCTGATGGTCCCCTTGGTCATATTAAAAGCTGCTGGGAGTAAGTCTCATCCTACAGGTAGGCTGTGTCTCTCCCAGGAGTGTTTAGAAGAGTTATGGTCCCTTTGGAGGGATTGTCAAGGCACAATTCATAAATTTGAGGTGGCACTTGGCCCTGTTATGGACTGCTGTGGTGTGCATTGCTGGGATGAACTCTTCCCAGGGACGTATCTGGGATACGTTTGCTCCTGTATTGATTGCATACGTATTCAGACAATTACTAAAAGGGGAAATTTGACCCCAAAGTGCAGGGGCTTTTGATGATCTCAGCAGGTTTATTGGCCTGACTGACGACACATGACTTCTTCACAGGAGCTGAAAATTATCTAACTCATACTTATATTAAAACAAGTGTGGGGAAAAGCCATTTCCACAAAGAATTGTTCTACCTTTTTAAATTAGGTTTCTTTTTTCCCTAAACTATTGACTAATGGACTGAAAAATTTCTAAATGCATCTGGTTTTGAAGACAATGACATTTTTCTCAGGAAAGAAAGTCATTAAGCGACAAGTGAACAATGAGTCTGTCCTTGTCAGTGTGTTTCTCAGGCTCAGCTGGGGAAACATGTGAGGAAGTGGTTTCGTTTAAATGGTTCTCCAAACTCTGAGTCAAAAAATTAATTGTTAGGATTCTGATGATTTTATTTGCCTTTCAGGGTTTTTCACATTTTTACTCTATGGTCCAAATATGCATTATTCCAGAAATCAGTGGCACAGTGCAAAGCTCATCAATGCATTAATTTCCTTGGTTGTAAAAGCTGTAATTTCATCATCACACCTTGAACACCTTGGAGTGTTTCCCATGGGTTCTGGGGTCGTTGCTGCTTGTTTGCCTCTGGCTGCTCCTCGATGTTGAAGCTGAACTTAGGCAGCCACCCCTCATTTCAGCCCATCAGTAGACAGTGGCTGTATGTTCCAAGTCACCCTGTGCTGGAGGGGACATGCCATTTCATTGCCTCTCTATGATCATCCCAAACCCTGGAAAAAGTCATACCAGGGCTTTGCCAGAGCAATGAATAACTTTTGTTTTGCTGCTGTGAGTCTGACACCAGCTGTTACAAACTCTGCACTTCGTACCAAAGGCACGTCAGACCCATCACAAGTCCCTTTTAGTATTTGTTTGGAGAGGTTAGTGACTCTCTGTTCAGAGCACAAGCTCCGCTTTACTCCCATTAAGTATTCCTGAGTCCAACAAATATTCATCTTAGCTAAAAACTTGGAGCCATTGGACAGGAATGAAGCAAGTGTGGCTTTATGGGTCCTCTAGGCTGCAGCAGTGTCCCTTGTTTGTAGGCATTTCCACTACTTTCCATTACTGTCAGGAGAGGTAGGAGTGGGTTCTCATGAGGTTCCAGAGGTGAACACACCCTAAGCTGCTCATTCTTGTATTAGTGGCAGACACAGGGAACAGCTCAAATCTTTTTCACATGACACAAAATGATTTCTCCTGTTGTAGAAAATACCAAGTGTGTTACATTAATTACCTTTCCCTATTAAGAGACATGCTAAAAGGCTCATATGATGTGAATTAGGCAAGACTTACGATCAGTAGGTTTGAGTTGTTGCTTGGTTTGTTATTTGGTTGTGGGGTTTTTTGTTGGTTTTTTTTTTGTTTAGTTTGTGGGTTGGTTTATTTTAGTGTGGCTTGGTGTCTTATATATGGATACTAGGCAAGATTTTTGATACAGTAATGATACTGTTAAATTTGGAAGAATATGGACAATGTTGGTAGAAAATGCAGGACTTTTCAGTAATAGGACAGATGAATCCTGATTTCGATTTTCAAAGGAAAGTTGAAGTTTAACACAGAAAGAGGGGAGGGACTCCTTCATTGTCACTGCTGTCTTTTAGCAGATGCATTGATGCCTTGTTTTATTGATAGCACTCAAGATTATTGAAAAAAAAAAAAAAAAAAAGAAAAAAAGAATCCAAGTGTCCTGAAGTGATGAAAGCTCGTGCTTGTTTGCAGAGCTCTTTAGAAGCCCTTTGAGCTTGGTTTTGCTCTAAGATGCAGTCACTGTTCCCTTGATTTAACTTTGGACATGGTGAGAAATAGTTAAGAAGCTTTTAGTTTCTTGGGATTAGCATTTGAGTAGACAATTTCCTGATAGGCCTAGGATGTGACTTACCTCCTGGAGAGAACTGCAGCCTTGGGAGAGCTGCTCCCTGGGAACCTCGGAGAGGAGGGATGGGCTTTTGGGGTAGAAATCTGCAGGTATGTGAGACATTTCGAAGCAATTCATTGCTCTTGCTGTTGTAAATTCTGCTGATGGAGAGTACAGTTTTGTGGAGAAATATTTCCTGACTAATTTAGAATTTCATGAGCTACAAGCCCATTCAGGATTGCTTATTTATCTTGTCTAGGAACCAAGACAGAGCTCTGCTGCATATTTAGTTAGATAGGGGAAAGGCAAAGAATTTCAAGATAAGATTATCTTCTGCGTCTCATCACAGCCCTCATGTAAAAAGTTTGAATGGCATGCATAACAGAACCTAATGGTAAGCTATTTGATTTTGAGTACATTGCACACAAATTCTTTTGTGTATATGACTAAAAAAATGTGTTGTGTAATACTATGAAAATTAACGAGGAGATGTAAAGAGATATTCAGGAACCTGGGGCTTCTGTAGGACTGTATTTTTTTTTGTTCCTGTGGCTGTTGAAAGCAGAAAAGAGAACAGGTGAAAACAATCCAAGTTTCTCACTGTTGCAATAGGCTGGCAACGATCAGGATTAAGGTACTGGGAGTGACTAAAGTCAGTCAGAAATCAAAGACCAATGGATTTTTACAGAGAGCAATGGATTTTATATTGTGGCCTTTCAGTTCCAGTTCTGTGAAGGTTTTTGTGTACATTTAGGGAGGAGAGGATGACTGGTTGCCAGTCCTTGCTGTGGAGTCAGTTACAAGTGTAAAGTCTGAGGTGTCAGAAGGGGTGTGAAAATGATGCAGAACCCGGATGGAGTCCTGTGAATTTTTGTGTTCAGTTTTCCACCTTCAGTGTTGGCACCAGCACGCAGTGAGCAGCACAACTATATATCACTCTTTCACGAAAAAGTAGAAATGTCAGGAGTCTGCATCACCACCACAGCTCTGCTCTCTCTGAGCTAGCCTGCTCCTTTGTAACTCAAAACCTTTTAAATCTGTGCTCTCCCCTTGCAGTGAGGGGCAGAGAAAGCCTGCAGGAACACCTATACAGATAGTCAGGGTGCGAGTTGTCATCTGTATTGTCCAGGGCTTGCTGAGGAAAGGGAATTCTGCTTTTCCTCCTGGCAGAAGGATGTGGGAGGAGAATAAGATGGTGCTTTAAGCCTAGTTTTGCTAATTTTGCATCTCTGAACAAGTTGTTACTGCTATACAACAAAGCCCCCGTCTGTGAGCTTCATGGTTATGAAATAATGATTGCACTCTACTAATGAGTCATTGATAGGTATCAAATGATGGCTTGGTATGGGGAGTGAAGGGATAAGCCTCATGGGGATGTTTTGTAACCAGAGCATGAGGGGGGATGTGCATGTACTGGAGTAGGCATAAAATATCTCTAAGGAGCACTAAGGCCATCAGGCTGCACACAAGGCTACCTTGGTTCAAGAGCATTCTGCATATTCTGCTGTTCAGGAAGGGATTCAAGATGCTATGGCCCAGAGAGAGATCCACAGTGCACAAAGGAAAGCTTGATTTCCTAACGCAGTGGTGTATATAGCTTTTTATTAGCTTTCATGCACTGCAGTAAAACTCATCCCAGCATTAAACATTCACAGCGCTAGAGAAACAAGTAAAATTCAGGAACAAGTAACTGCCTTGTGGTTTCATGAGGACCTCTGTGTCTTTGCTCTTTGAAATGCTGGCATAATAAATTCTGAAGTGCTTTCTTTGCTTACAACAAATGTGATTAATACAGCTGTTAGCTGGTGTGTCTTCTAGAGGAAACAATTGGCAACCCTTAGGTGGATAAGCACCAGAGGCCTGAAAACGCTATGATTTTATTTGCATTTGAGAAACTAAGATAGAAAATAAAAACATTGTTTTGTTGTTTGTTTTTTTTCTCTTCAAACCCATAATCAGACACACCATAAAGACAGACACTTCTGTAATCAGCATTGTGGAGAGTGCCTGTTAAAGGGAAAATGCTCTGCACAGCTGGAGCCCCTGTGGGGTCAGGCAGCTCGAAGTGTGACCTGAGCATCACAGCAGCATGTCCCATCTGCTGCTCCCAGCCCCTCTGGCCCACCCAGCTTGGGGAGCGAGGAATGTCCAGGTGTACAAAGCCTCTTTTCCACTCAGCAGCATTTTCGCAAGGTGAGAAAGGGGCCTGTGGGGATGCTCAGTGGTGCTGAGCCCTGTAAAAGTCATGCTATAAATGTACTTTTCTCCCTCCCCATACCCATCTCCTGCCAGGCAAATCCTGAGCAGGACACAAATATCCTCAGTGGCATTACCAGTTTCCTTTCTGCTTCTTCCAGCATAATTGCATCCACCAATTTCTGCTTGTTTGCAGGTCTCGTTTGCAGCTGGAACTTCAAACCACCATTTATTCTCTGTGTGGGTTCCTAATCTGGAAGTGGATCTAATTTACTTTAGCAAATTAAGCTAAACACATTGTATTATGTCCAGATGCATTGTGGAGCTTTCAGGAAAGACCAAAAGCCACATTTGGTATTGCTGTGAGTTTTTTCTTTCCTTAGTATCAATAACTTCACATTCTTGAAAAGCATAAAATGTCTCTATAAATGGTAGCATTTTTCCTTGGGGCCAGGAGATGGGTAGCTGGAGTTGCGTCTGTCTCACATTTTTCATTCTCTCAGACCTTAAATAATATCTTTACCAACATCCCAAGCTCCATTGCTTTGCACTTCCTCCCCCTCCTTTTAGACACACTTTGATTATCTGCAATATTGCATTTGATAGTATTACTGAATAGTTCTGAAAATTTTCCTGTTGGCAGCTGCTTCTTTCTTTTCAAATGGATTTTTTTCCCCTAGTTGTAAATCAGCTTTAGAACTGTGTATGTCTAAGGAGAGTAAATACCCCACTACTCCAAATGAGACAAGTATTTTGTATTTCCATTTCCTGACCCATTGGGGAGAGACAATTTTGTGCAAAATGCAGGAGAAATGTCAAAGTGATAAAATAACATTGGTTTTGGTTCATTCTCTGGTTAGAACAGCTGATATTATGGAAAACATCCAGCATTACCCAAGACTTCAGGGAGACTGAATTCAAGGAAGGCAAATACTTTGTAGGTACTTCTACATTTCAACAACAGTTTTACTGACTGACAAATACTACATCACCTGAGGTTTTTCACATCATTTCTTAGTTTACCGGTTTAGACCTGAAATATATCTGAAATATATTTCTTTTCCAGGAAAGTCTACAGTCTGGATGTGAGACAGACTCCACATCTGCATTTATAGCCAGAAATATAAGCTTCAGTTTCCTTCCACAAAATGCCATTTATTCTGATAGGGGAAATGCTGCTCCTTTTCAAAAAGTGTGCTTAACGCAACCGATTTGCAAGATTCCTTTTTAGCTGAGAACAATTGAGTCTAACAGCTTAACTGACTGTGATAATTAGCAGTCACTAAGCCTAGCTTTCAGGAAATACAGCATACTGTTTTATTTTAGTCCTACCATAGTAAGGACTGAGAAAATAAAGTAAATATCCATTGCTCTCCTGAGGAGCTCTGTGGGTTGAAAAGCCTGGGGCAGAGCCTGGGCTGCCGCCCGTGATCTCTGCCCGTGGAGAGCTCGGAGGGTGTGTCATTTTGGTAAACACGGGCAATAAAGTTAACGAGTCATCATGATACAAGCAAAAATTGTCGTCAGCTGGGGTGGAAATACATGCTCCTCCCTTCTTACAGGAAGTAGTTTTATATTGCTAACGCCTAGAAGCAGGCCTGTGGGCTCCTGCCGGCCCCTTCCACGCTCGCAGGCCAGGCTAGGCCAGGATAGGCTAGGCCAGGATGCTGGGGAGGCTGCTGGGGCACAGCCCCAGGCTCTGGCGGCAGGGAGCTTGGCCGGTCGTGCACCCCACTAGAGCTGGCAGCAATAAAGTGAAGACCACTCAGGACGTGGCCTTGGACGCAGCTAATCCAGGTGGGTGGAAAGGCTTTGGTTACTGTTTCATGCTGCAGCATGGAGGGAAGGTGTATTTGCAAGAAAGGACAAGAACCGACCACTGTTCTCGTCTGTGGCTGTGGTACTGCTGGGCTGCATCCGCTGGGCTCCTGAGACATGGAGCAAACTGAGAGTGCTGACTGGCACAGTGTGCAGGGATAAAGAGATTTTTTTTGTGTGTGTTAAATAGTCCTCCCTCTATGGCTGCAAATACAAACTGATATTTCATGTCAGGGAACCTGTTAATAAAAACAAATTAAAAAAAAAAATAAAAAAAAAAATCCCTTCTCCCACCTATCTGCCAGGTTTCCAGAGGAGGACCAGTGCACATCCCAGCACGTGCAGAGCTGGTCCAAGGGGCAGACCTGCACCCTGCTGCTCCTCCCGACCCTCCCTGCCAGATGCCAGCCACATCTGTGTGTACTAGTGGCAGGTAGTGCTATGGCTTCCTGGCAGGCAGCAGGCATGAGCTGCTCCCATTTGGGCAAGCTCCCCGATGTTAGAAATGCAAAGGTCCTAAGAAAGGACTCGCAGTAGATGTACTAGTGAAGCAGCAATTTATCATACGTTCTTGCAAGAGCGGGTGTCCTAACAAAGTAGCCACATCTCTGGTCAGTTTTCAACATTTTATACCCTATTCTGGTCCGCAGAAGTCCCTCCCTTGTTTCCCTATGAATTAGGTACTTCCAAGGTTTATAGGCTTAACGGAGGTGCCTTCTTCATAACAGTCCATAATAGTTTGTAATCGCCTGTCTGGCAGGTTCCTGTTTCCCCATGGAGAAACTAATATTCCTGAGTTTACTGAGCAAAATGCAGTATTTTTCTAAGTTACTATTGTTCATCTTAGATAGCCCTTAACTGTTGCCCCTTTATCTATTAACACATCTTGATTGGCAATTGTGCACTTTTGTCCTTTATCTTCCTTTTACCATAAGACTTAGCTTCAGGCCTCAGTTTTCAGTAAGCCCACTTAAGGTTTCTAATCTTTGGTAAACGATTCTTGATGGGGCAGCTTAAGTCTTGTATTCCTCAAGTTAATATAAAAATGATTATACTTATTCTACAGTTTGCAAAAGCAACATTTCTCAGCATTTGTATCTAATAGATTAATTCATAAAGAACTCAATCTTTGCATGTCACAAACTTTATATCATGTAATAAAATGTGATGATTTTTTTTTCAGGTTTATAGGCTTGTAGTTTTCCTAAATTAAGTTATAATATAAGCTTCCTGTGTGAAGAACTTGGCAGAGTCACTTTGAAAAGCAAGTATCTGCTGCTTTACTGATTGAGGCTAGTTTCAGTATGTATCAAAATACATGCGGTAGCCATGTGGGTGTATGTACTGAATTTGTCAGATCTGTGTTGACTTTGTCATCCCCACACAAGCTAGTCAACAAGTGGAGCAGAGTTCTCCTATATTTTTTTTATTGTAGGATACAGTTTTCTGGTTTTTCTTCTATTTTTTTTTTTTTTTTATGTTGCGTGATGTATAGCATTTTGGGCTGTCATGGGGGTTGCTTGGAATGACTTTGGAACTGGAAATTGCAACATCTGGAAATTGCCTCTGTCTCAGGACAAAATACAATGCACAAGGATGAGCGGAGTAGAAAAAAGGCAACCAATAACCTCATCTTCCATCCGTCTTTCCACATACCCACTCCCTAGTAGTGTGCACATAATAAATAACTCTTATGCATGGATAGGGGTGCAGCTCTCTGCAGGATACTGGACAGTGACATGCCAGCATTCAAAAATGATTTATAACCTGTAATTTCTTGTTTTCTCTGGTTCAGCAAGCTGTCTACCTTTCCCTTCCTATTCTTGAGGGACTGAGCAACCCATACTCTGGGCTGTGCTGTAAGAGCAATTTCTGAACTTGCTAATACAGCAACACCAGCTTCCTGCCTGTCTGCTGGTTTTCTCTTACTTTTGTCATTGAGTCCATCATGTTCTACCAGTTCAGAGAGAACTTTCTACCTCAGTTTAACAAAGCATTCCCTTCTTTGTTTTCTACTATTCAGTATTTCACAGCTTTTCATACTGGAATTTTTCCATCTTGCTGGAGCAGCATGGCTGGCTGGCTGAGCTTAGCTGAAGGTTAGCATCATCAAAGCCTTGTAAGACAAGTATCCACCAGCTACTGACAAGAGGCCTGACTCTACCAGCCTGTAGACTGCAACCTCTTTGTAGTTTTGTGCTCTTTATTCAGGATGTTGATATGGCTTTACTGTAGTTGAGAGGTCACTGGTCTTCAGTGTCCTGCCACTGATTGTTCTCCTGACTGCTGGCTCCTGTGAACTGGTCATGACAGGCAGAGGGGTTCAGAAGGCTCTTTGACAGATGTGGTTGTTGTTGAGAGAACATGTGTCCACACTTTTAGCACTGACTGAGATCACAGGACAAGAGGACCATGATCCTCCAGCCTCAGAAAGAGTTGCACAAGATTCCTTTGACAAATAGGGATATCAGAAGTTTACTAGAATAGGTGAAATTCACAGTGGTACTCATCTGGTGAATGAATGCATGTGCCATGTGCAGACACTCGATTATGCTGATTGTAACTAGAATTTGTTCTCACTTAAAACACCTCTCACTGCTGTCTGTGATATATGTAAACCTGCAGGTTGCCACACCTCTCCTTCCCGTGGCCACCCTAGGGAATAACAACTTCTTTTGATATACAGGAAAACCAGCATCTGAAAGCACTGGTTTTAGGTTCTTTTATGACTATCTTCTTGTTTCAAGGCACTTGCCACTGCTTATGAGGGATTTTTTTTAGTTTTCTTTACACTTCCCAAGTTTTGGACCTTGCCTGATAAACCTCTTAAGTTCTGCACTAAGAAAACAATCTGAAGAAAAAGAAAAGCCATGTTTCACAGCCATACAATGTCATGCTTCCCAAAACCAGCTAGTTTACTTTGTGCCTTGTAGGTGTTGATCGCTTCTGTTATGTGTTTTGTGGTGCTCTCCCTTGGCCTTTGCATCTGTATAGGGTTCTGCTGTACTCATCAGAGGACTGTGTGTAGACCCTGCTAGAGGCTGCACCTCCTGCCTCAGTCTGACTACTAAACGATAGATGTGCACCTTATACTGCCTGACAGAGATAGGTTAATGTAATAATGTAATAAGGTGATTAATGATATTACTGGACATTCATAGGTCAAGAAGATACTTAGGTTGTAATTCTGCTGCCCCTGCTTGTTGGAATCTTGCATCAATGAGAGGAGGAAGATAGTGATTGGGTTTTTTTAGCACATTTCTGGCAATCAAAGGAATGTTGTTATTATTTTTGTGCATCTGAGTCTGAGCAAGCTCAGTTGTGGTCCCATGTTCTTTGGTTTTTGGTGTTGGGTTTTTTTTTGTGGGGTTTTGTTTTATTTTTGTTTGCTTTTTTTTTAATTCTAAAATACACACTATTAGAAATTCCGAATCAATTTTTTTGTCACTTCTGTAATTCTAATTATGAGGTCTAATGCTAATGATGTGGAGTAATAGTCTATTAGCATTTATAAGCGCTCACGGACTGTCCTATTTTATTTCTGTTTTGAATTTTAAAAAATTCTAAGATAATACTGTATAGGAAAAGGACTTGGTGCTCATAACTGATCTTGCAGCTAGAAAATGCTCTGCAGCATTTATCTGTACTGTGGCATTCCTGCAATTACGCTTTAGATCAAAACCCACAATTTTTTGGTATGCTGTAATTTAGGAAAAGAATCTTTAAGTCACTTTTAAAATTCCTTGCAATCTGAGGCATAACATACTCATTTTTACTTTTTCTAAAATAAAAAAATAATTCACACTTAAACCCTCATCCATTGTGTATTTGCTGTTGGTAACAAATAGTGATCATGGAGGCGGTTGGATGAGGGTGGTGAAATGAAGGCATTTTGCACTCAAGATTGGATCTTAGTTTCTGCTTTTTGATTTTGTTCATATTCTTGCTTTCATGCTATGAATTAGTTACGTGTTTTTGTTTGCAGTAAAACAAAAAGAGGAAACTTTTTTGTCAGTGCTGACAAAACAATATAGTGGATGTTCAAACTTCAGATGGTGCTTATTTTAATGTTGATACATTTTTGGGGGTGGGGAGAGAAAGGAGCTTAGATAATTCTGTTCACAGACTTTGCAGGGTGGGGAAGAGTTTATCTGCCCTGGAAAATTCTTTTTGCCTTTATTGTAAGGCAGATAAATACTAGCCTTTCATTGAAAGAAGATACTATATATAGATATAACATATGTGGCCATAAATATAATGTGTATATTATGTTCATAATACACTGTGAGATTTCCCTTGTAGTACAACCTTAGCATTCAAAAACTTTTGTCTGCTTTTCAGACTTTGTTGATACTTATTTATTTCTACTCCCTAAGAATCTGAAAGTATTTTTATACTTGTATTTGTGTTTTGCTGTTTTTTCTTTTCTTTTCTGACCATTTTCTTGGAAACTCCAAGCAATCGAACACAATGTCCATGTCTTTGGCAAAGAGGATCTGGACACAAATCGCTGAATTTAGAGATACTGAGTCAAGTGAAAGCAAAAAGTTGTTTGTGTAATATGAATTTTTTCTTCCTAGGATAGACCCTGAGAACTATGTGGGGGTTTTGGTCCATCTCCAAGTGTTTTTCATTTCCTGGCTTCTAATAACAGTAGTTTTTCAAATCATTTCTAAACATTATGTTTCTGATGGTCTTCAGAATCATGACATAGGACTGCAGTGTTAGGGGTACTGTAGTGTTTATGAAGGAGTGTGCAGTGACTACTTGGATTAGATTGATAGTTGGTTACATGTTTTCAGATTAGACAGTGTAGATGATCCAACAAGATCCCTGAATACCAATAGTTGTTGTGAGGGGTTTTTTTTTCATATTAAGTATAGGCAGTTATGCAGCAAAATAGAAATTCAATTCAATTTTTTTTTTTTTTTTTAAATCCAGAAGGGAAGCCCTGATTACAGACTGTTATTTGTCTGAATGCTTCATGTATTTTTGAAAATAACTGAGGATTCTTTCTTACTTATGATGATAAAAATGGAAGAAATGAAATAGAACAGTTCAGGTAGCATACTGTTTTCAAGCAAATTCTAATTTTAAAAATATTTTTTACATACTTAATCTACTTAAATGTTGTAAACCAAATTATTGTGTTTTGAATAGATATGTAGTATTTCATCAGTAAAGATTACAATATTTGCCAAACCTGATTTGCATTGATCCCATGTCAAGTGCTGGGGGTGCCAAGTGGCCGTACATGGTCATCTTGCGGTTCTTGAATCAGGAGTTGGAGGAAATGAAAGAGAAGATGTCCAGGCTTGGTGCAGCATGAACCCAATGTTGCTGAGCATGGCTATGGTGCAGAGCCAGCAGCAGCCATGGATCTGCAGGTAGAGGGCAAGAGATTTGGCACAGCCCAGGGACAAAGGGTTGCTTGAGGAGGAGGTGGTAGCTTTTGAGCAGAGTCTGTGTAAGTTGTGGCTTGTTTTGACTTTACATGGTGGCAGGCTCTTCTCAAAAAGAAACTTTTGGGTGCTTATGTGGTGTTTGCTCGTAGGCTGTAGTTTTCAGTGTATTCTGAAATAGTCCCAGTCCTAGGATTGGTTCTTCTGTCACCACTGACCATCATGTGAATTTTCTGGATGCTGCTATGAGTGAAGAATGTGTTACTACATTTCTGTAATGCATAGATTAAAGTATTAGAATAACCTTCTTTCAGTTCCATTGAATGCAGTTTATGCAGTATCCTATAGGACGAAATGCTTAAATCTTTTCTCTCCAAAGCATAGTTTGCTACCTTGTGTTGCCAAATAACTTGCATCTGAAAGTTACTAGGACTTTAAAGCAGTGCAGATGGAGTTGTTGACTTGTTACTGCATAGCTTTAGGAAATCAGAGGCTGCTTAGATTACAGCAGTAATAAATACTTAACGTCACAGATTGAAGAGTTGAAAGTTGAATGGAATGTGTAGTGGGTTTGATGAAATCAAATTAATATATTTTTTTTCAGAGCACTTCTTTCATGGAGTAACAAATGAAAGCAATACATCAGAAACAAGTCTTAAATCTTCTTTACTGTAAGCATTAGGAATTAGGTATTCAGGACAATCATCATTCATGTTGTTGTCTAGAAAAATCCATGGGGTTTTTTACTGTTAACTCATCATAAAGTGCTTATTTGGCTGTAATTACAATGATATGCTTTTCTTTTTCCCTAGGTGGCTATTTTTAATGCAGTGGGGTCATTAGCTGACTGAAGACTCAACATGAGAATAGCAGGTAAGTACACTCAGTAAAATCAGCTTTTGTCACTAGTGAAACAAGAGCTCTAGACAGCTTTAACAAATTGTGACAATAAGGTTTTAAATTAAACTTAACTAGCGTAACAGACATTGCTGTTTCCTTTAATTGATGTTTAATGAAACTCATTTTTGAATTTGGGATTGTCTGAGAGCAAGCAGCTGGTTAAAATGTGTTAGCTGATCTTCAGTGACTGGTTAAAGTGCCATGACAACATACTTTGACTGCTAATTCTGTAAGGTGATGAAGGAATAAGGAAATGGCCTATTGATGTCTTAAGTGATTCCTTCCCTGCCTCACACCCCAACCAGAAGTGCTATGCACCATTATAATATAGTGTCTGAAATACAGGAATTTTCCTGAATGGTTACTGGGAGTTTGAAAGCTATAAAAGCCTTTTCAGAGCGGTAAGTTACTGTAGTACAGGGCTTGAGAAACTGATTTTACTTGACAGAAGATGTAGTGGTTGCAAAAATAAGAGGTTTTCCAGTATGACACTACAAGACGATACTATTTTGGACATTTCCTTGCCTGTGTGGCAATTGAACAGTTTTGAGTTTCTGATGCATTGCACTTCTGTCAAAAATTGTAGTGTTATGTTGCAGAAGGAGCAACTATTGGCTCCTCTAGGAGAGAATGACAACACCTTTTTCAAGAGGGTTGCACATTAACGTTATTAATGCATGGAATTAGTCCTGATTTTTGTTACTACTTCTAAAGGTTTTTTTATTGTCAGTTTGTGTAACTGGGACCAACCTGCCAAAGTAAGTCTGCTAAAGAACTGCAATTTTTAGAACCTGGCTAAATGACCTTGAAAATGACTTTTTCAAGCCTTTTGGTTTTTTTCTTCCTTCTCTCTACTTGTGTTGCTAAAACTCACAGACAAGATATGGCAGTTCCTACAGAATGTTTAACCTGTAGCAAACAGGCTGGGTTTGGTTCAAGTGCTAAGAGAAGTTTTTAAGAGGTATCTTACCTCTCCCTTAGAAAGAGCACTCAGAGTTCAGTTGAAAGGCTCAGTATATAGAGTGGTGGGGATGGTTAGCACTCAGATTGAGTTCTCGTTCATCTCCTGTACAATCTACTGAAAGAACGTGCTCTCCAAATGCCACTTGCTAGATGACACATTCCAAAATCTGGTACCGTCTTGCCTTTTTAAGCAGTGTTGCTTTGAAAACCTTCTCTCCACTTCTTAACATATGTTCAGATCATCTGTTTTTTCTAGTGCTTACATGTGATTCACTTCCTCTCAAGGGCAATAATCCTTGGAGTCCCAGCATAATATTTTTAAACTAAGTTTGTATCTGTGTGGCCAAGCAAACAAAAAACTTGTATCTCTTTCTTCATATTTCTTTTCTTTTTCTATCCCCTTATCTTTTTTTTTGGCCTTTTGGAAGGATTGATTAACATCTCTCATCCTTCTGAAGGCTGAGTAATCTGTCTAATTTTAGGTTTTCTGAACAGCCCATCACATCAGCAGCCTGAGATCTGCAGGAGTACATAAGTTTGGGGTTTTTTTCTGAAGGATTTATTTGGCTGGCAATCTGAAAAACTTTTTCTTCCACTTTGACATACTGGAGTGAGACAGGAAGACAAAATGTTGATCAGATGCCTCCTCACCCAACTTCTACTCTCAGTCAGTTGGTATTTTACAGTAATCTAAGAGTGGGGTATTGTGTAAAAATCTATTGAAAATTACACTAAAAAATGGCAGGGTTCGTGAAACTTGGGTGTATGTGGTATTGCCATTTCAGATGTAGGTTGTTGTGATTGTGTGCTTCCTCTAGCTCTTCTCTCAGGAGGTTGTTAGACCACTCAGCATTGGAGAAAGTCAGGCTTGTAAAGCTGCAAGCTACATGAGGTTTCAATATAATAAAAGGGAGAGAAGAGAGGTACTGCTTTTTATTTCTGTAGCTTTTTTTAATTTAATTTTTTCTTTTTTTTTTTTTTAAAGTAATGCTCAGACTTGACTGACCAAAGCAGACAAGCTACAGTATCTGCATTAAGATAGAGGTAGCTCAGTTTGAGAGGTGGGGGGGGGGGAATAAACAGAGAAGAGGCATATTTGTGAATAGTGAGGAAACAGGTACAAACGGCTAAGAACAGGGCAGTGGAATGGGGGCATGCGAGAATTTCCCCGTTGGATGGCAACCAGTTAGATCAGCTTAGTTCATTTTGTTAAGGTGGTGTTTCATGGAAAAGTCTGTGGTTTCTCCTGGCTGCTGAGCTGAGTTGGTGTACTGTGGTGTCAGACAAGCATGAAACTGGAGAAAGCTGAAAGCAGGGTATGTGTTTGATGTAGTCACCTGAGGGACTGGCTCAGTTGAATCCTACATTATAATGTCCTTTTCTGGCAGATTAATTCTCTTTAGTGAGTCCAGAAATGATCATCCTGTTTCCGAGTTCACCTTAATGTAATCTGATGCATAATTCTCATGTATTAATTTTGTTAAATTTAATGTTACCAGTTACAGATAATTTATTTGAAACTTTTCTCTGCTTCTGAATAGGTGCTGCAAAGCTGGTAGTGGTCATAGCAATATTTTTATTCACTTTTTATGTCATATCTCAAGTGTTTGAAATAAAAATGGATGCAAACTTAGGACACATATTTGGTAAGTAATAACTTTGTTTTCTCCATACATCTTTTAATATATACTTGAGTCACAATCAAGAATATCGTACTCATTTTGCTTTAAGCTTGACTTGGGCTCCTACACTTACGATTTTTGTGCTTATTTTTAATGTGTGTTCTTAGAGTTTTTATATATATAACATATACAATGTGTATAATAACTTATTTTCTGTATTTAACCTACTCTCTTAATCAGTTTGATTCTTTTGCCTGCCAAGTATGCATAATTGTACCTTTTTTTCTCATTACTGGTTTTTGCAGTCTTAGTCTGAAATTGTAAACTAGGTGACTTTAATCACAGTTCTGTAAATTTACACTCTGCCTTTCTGCTACTTAAACAATTCAATATTTATGTTTTGGGTGGGCTTTTTTGCTTGCACACTACACTACCATGTACAGTTAGAAGGTACAGTAATCAAAACCTTTCAGATGTGTCCAGATTCTACACAGGAAAGGATTAGCAGCTGAGGCGATCTGAAAATAAGAGTCGATGTTTTGAACCAACTTTTTCTTCAAAGGATTTGTCATTACAAAAGTCCCCAATTTTAGGTACATGGGGAGGGTTCATGGTATTTAACTCCCGATTACTACAGTTTGAGCCAACATCTGAACTAGTTGCCAGAGGCGTATTTAATAATTATTGAAGAGATAGAGGTGTCATTAAGTATTACAGATGTATTGTAGGTAAGTGCGTGATGACATCACTTGTGTCTTTCCAGGCTGAATGGCTGGAAAGCTGCTCTGCAGAAAGTGACCTGAGGGTGTTGATGGACAGCCAGCTGAACATGAGCCAGCAGTGTGCCCAGGTGGCCAAGGAGGCCAGTGGCATCCTGGCCTGCATCAAGAATAATGTGTCCAGCAGGACTAGGAAAGTGATAGTCCCCCTGTACTTGGCACTTGTGAGGCTGCATCTTGAATACTGTGTTCTGTATAAGAAAGACATTAAGGTCCTGGAGTGGGTCCACAGAAGGGCAGCGAAGATGGTGAACGGCCTTGTGAAGAAGTCTTGTGAGGAGTGGCTGAGGGAGCTGGGGTTGTTTAGTCTGAAGAAAAGGAGGCTGAGGGGAGACTTCATTGCTCTCCACAACTACTTGAAAGGAGGTTGTAGAGAGGTGGGTGTTGATCTCTTCTCACAAGTCACAACTGATAGGACAAGAGGAAATGCCATCAAGTTACATCAAGGAAGGTTTAGGTTGGACATTACAAAAAACTTCTATACCAAAAGAGTTACCAAAGACTGGAACAGGCTGCCTAGGGAAGTGGTTGAATTGCCATCCCTGGATGTAGTTAAAAGCTGTCTAGATATGGTGCTTAAGGATACAGTGTAATAGTGGCCCTTGTAGAGTTACATAATGACTGGACTTGATGATCTTAAAGGTCTTTTCCAACTATAGTGATTCTTTGATTCCTGTCTCAAGAAAGGGAGTCATGAATGGTTGGGCTCAAATACACCTGAGTTGTAGGCTTTCCAGGTGAAAGGAACCCCATCCTGGTGAAGCTGTAAGAAGGGAATCTGTTTCACTTCAGTGCCCATACTCCACAAATCCCTAGTGGTTTTGTATCTCCATGGATCTTCATGTTAACTGGGGAGTCATAAATCAAGGCAGTGCTTCAAAACGTCGTTCCTGATCACATTCTTTGTTCTACCAGATAAAAGTTAAAGTTTTTATTGGAACATAATGTTCAGATGTGTTTGATGCTTCATTTCAACAGACCTGGTTTTATAGGGTCACAGAAAGGTTTTAATTTTATAGCATATTTTATAGAAGATGACACTGTAATAGTAACATGTTCTAAAACTTTCTTTTTTCATTTCAGCCAGATCAGCACTGGATGCAGCTGCACGCTGTGAGTATTCATATGCATGTGTTACTGCTGTGACTTGCTTTTTCCTAATAACAGAAAGACTGTTGAATTTTTGTAGTTGAAGTCATAATTACACTTTAAATGCAATCAGAAACTAATTTTCCTCTTTTCCTGATTTTCCTAAATTTCTGGAAAAGTCTGTTTTTTGACAGGATTTCATTTGTAGTTTGTCTTGCGGCTTTTGATGACAGTGCCAGAGCAAGCAGCAGGGTGAGAACAAGAAATAGAATAATGAAGTACTGCAGAAATCTAGATTATTTTAAGCTGCTATGAAAATGCACATGAGATACCATTTGTCTTTGCTCTTTTTCTTGAATTCCTTCAGAAAACTTAACTGATATTTGTCAGCCTACCTGTGGTCTTGTCTCTAAAGTCCTGTTTTATTTCCTTCTGAAAGCTACAAAACCTCCAAGGTACAAATGTGGGATCTCTAAAGCTTGTCCTGAAAAGCATTTTGCATTCAAAATGGCAAGTGGAGCAGCAAATGTAGTTGGACCTAAAATTTGTGTAGAAGATAATGTGTAAGTATTTTTACCTGTTGTCTCCGAGTATCTCTTTCAAATGCTGTTATGGGTCACTTTGCACACAGAATCTGTAGTTTAAATGATTCTCCATAGGATTTGTTTTGCCGACAGTTTGACCACATGAAAAAATTATGTTGTGTTGTGACAATCTCTGATGAAGCACACAGTATTCTGCAGTAAATGCAGAAGTGTATGCTATTTTAATACATGCAGGATAGCTTACACTTTATTTCTAGTTTACAGACTTAAGGATTATTTAGGCTTTGTCAAGTCAGATGCAAACTTGCCTCCAAGTAACAGTAATTCAGTGAAAGATTGTATTTTTAGGTAGTTACTCTTGATGCTTTTAACTGAATGTCATCAGCTAAAACTGCTGTGGAATTGTCTTTTGCAAGTCATATTTTAAACTGTATATTTCCATAGTACCAGTGTCAGAACATATTTTCCAATTTTCTTTAAAGGTTGACTGCAGAAGGGAAAAATAGTATTTTAGTGATCAGCAATTATTTAATTGTGCTGATGGTAACTAAAGTTAATAAACCTAGAACAATTGTGAAATGAGGAAAGGAACTGTTTGAAACACAGTTCAGTTCTGAGTTTGTCTTGTATTTCTAATAACTGTATTTTTAACACAGTATTATCAGTAAGACTGTGCATAGAGTACTTAACTGAATACCTTTCAGTAATCCCCATAATAGGAATATTAATAGTTATTTTAGGCTTTGTTTCTTTGTTCCTAGGTAGTTTCTACTTGTTGTCACCCAGAGCGTACATCTTTGTATGAGACTATCTGCTGCATTTTTCATGTTACTTATCAGAACAGACATGATGATAGTGTTGTTGGAAGGAGATTTTTTTTTTTTTAATTTTCTTTTAATATCAGTCAGACTTACAAGCATTTGCCTTCCATTTGCGTTTACTCCAGTTTAGCTGTTTCTCAGCTCATGCTATGTTAGTACGGAGTGGTTCAGATAGCACATTACAGTCATTAGTGCTAATGAATTCTAGACCAAATGGCAACTTGACTGTGAACAACATAACTCCATGTAATATAGTAAATAGGCTAATTAATCTGTAAGAGGCTAAGAAGTATTGGTTTATGTTTTCCATCACGATACTCTCTGAAATAACTATGTAAGACTAGTTTTCTACGACCTAGAGAAGAATGTATTTTTAGCACTAACTCTAGGAATTAAGATACAGTGAAGTAGAAACGGGGACTTTCTTCCCTGACAACTAAAATCATGCAGCTTCTTTGCTTTGCATTAGTAGAAATATGAGCACCACTCAAATTTCAAGCCATTCTTTTCTGAGGCTAACTTTGCTCAAGCTTGTTCACTTGTATAGGAGTGAGGTTTCATCAAAGCATATGGTGTAGTTGGGGAGCAGGTGCAAAGTGAGCGCAAGCTCACCGTTGGCATGTACTAAATAAAAGCTGCTAGGTTCTACTTTCCATTTTTATCATTGGTTCACTTTGAGGCTTTGGACAGTCTCACCTAAAATCTCTGCATAGTATTTTTGTATTGGAAAACTTGCTGCTGTCTCATTGTGATTGCTAGGAAGATTAGTATCTGTGAAGGCAGGGTGATTCACTGATCACAAGTTGTGGAAGTGCAAGTAATATTTTTAACTCCAGGATTGTAGGTTTTTGTAGATTTGTTTCAAAATGTCTCGCTGATTAACTAAGAAGAGGTGGTTGTTCCTGTCCATCCCCTCTCCCCCTCAAAAAAAAAAAAATCCTTTACTTGGGTATTTCACTGAAGAAAGTGATGAAGAGAAAGTAGTTGCTGGCAAGACATCCTTTATTCTTTTAATACTAGTATGCACCTTAGTGCACAGCTATTGGAGTCCTAAGTCCAGTTTCCCTTGGCAAAAATCTTTCTGAATTCCTTCTGAGAAGGACTTATGTCATTTAAACGTCCACCAGAAAATTTTGATTAGTTTTATGTTATCTCCTGCTTTACCAATAAGATGTTTAATTTCTCTTTCAAAGCTCCCATACCTTGTGGATTGTGAATTGCTGTAAGAATTCTAAAACTAATGAACGGCTGCCCTCCTGTGAGAAAGCTGTCACATTGCAGCCTGTAGCATCTGACCTAGTGCACAAACTATCTCAAGTGTGTGAAGTAGTATCTCTGAGCTCTGAAAGAACTTGTTACCTCTTCAATAGCTCTTTTTTTAGTGATACTTTGTGAACTCACTCCTATAAATTTCTTTTTTTCTGATGATTTTTTATTCTTCTTCATACTTCGAAGACAAGTAAGCAGGGACAAATTTCCATAATTTGGCAGTGGTATTCACAGCATAGGTTTTCTGCTATGCTTTAAAGTTAGGGATGTTATTTGGTTTATGTGAGAGCACTAAAGGTGTTGTTATAATTCAGAATACGTTTAATTTCTCAATTTTACTTTTTAATAATGAAGATATTTTGATGGCAAATAGGAATTCTGTTGTATAGAAGTTCAGTTCTAGCCTTGTTCTTCTATATTGGAAGGCCGTAGTCCAAATTAGAAAAAATGTACTGTAGTCACTAACAAAATATTAAATATTGTAGTTACTACTTCATGGGCTTTTTAGAAGAAGGGGCAGTATTGCTATTGCTGTACTTCTTATACAAGCAAGTTCTCCATGCCATTTTACTTCTCCTATTAGGAAGCCAGTTGCATGATTGTGCTGCAGTAACCTTATGGCCAATTATCATTCTAAGTTCCTTTAACTAGTAATTCTTGTATTCATACTTGCAGGATTCTCCTGTTATCAGAAATCCAATATAACTTTAGTTACTTATGTGTGGATTTTCAGCATTTAGTCACCCCAGTACTGGTTATTTTTTTGACGGTGTCACGGTTTAGGGTCAGTGCAGCCCCTTAGACCTGTAACAGATGCTCTCTGTTAACCCCCTCCCTCCCCAAAGGGGAAGAGAAAAGGAATAAGGGAGAGAGACTGAGTGATTAGAAAAGGGAACTAGAACAGCTTTAATGGAAATAATAATAATAAAAATGGAATATACACAACTACATATAAAGCCAGTATTGAACCCAACCCCTTCAGTGGTAATTACATCACAGTCACCACTGATGCTGTGGAGCAGGCACCAGGAGAGCCCCAGGCTGGGCCCTGCAGCAGACAGGAACTGTGTTCAGGAGCTGGATTCTGGTACCAGATTCAGGAACACACAGATCAGGATTGAAGGCAGAACAGAGTCCTCGTTGGATGCTTCAAGGAAGGAACCAAAAGAGGACACGAGTCAAGCCAAACAGAGCTGGCAAAGCGGTCCAAGAGGGGAGAAAAGCCACAGACCCTTCAGATCCCTCAACCTTATACTGAGTATGATGTATATGGGATGGAATACCTCGTTGGTCAGTCTAGGGTCACGTGTCCTGGCCACACCTCCCTGCAGGTGCAGCCTTTCACTTTTCTGCACCCCCAATGTGATACACAAGATCCAGCAGTGGCCTTAGTCTGCACACCAATCTTTGGTAGTAACTCTAAACATGGGGTGTAATCACTGCTGGAAGCAGACATTGCCTCGGAAAACAGGCTGCTGACTTCAGACAGTGCAGTTAGTTAGAACAACTGATCTGGAAAGTAAAATCCCTGAACAGAATTAGTTTTGTTCTCACCCAAACCAGGACACTGTGACTTGAGGATTTCCCTCTTGAGGAACGTCCAGTCTTCCTGGACTCCTCTGTCCCTGAGGACTACCTCCCAAGTGACACCATTCACCAATCTCCTAAACATGTCAAAGTCTGCCTTCTGGAAGTCCAAGGAGGTAGTTCTGTGACCTCCCTTCTTACTTCCCTAAGCATTGAAAAGTCCACTATCTCATGGTCGCTTTGCCTAAAACAATGCACTAAATGTCCCACCCCGCACCCCTCCCGATGTGACACAAGGAATTCTCTTTGAATATTCATGTTCGTAACCCAAAACAAAGGAAGGAAACCCCAGGAAGTGCTTCCTGCATGCCATGAATAAGTCTACACTTTCCCTCGAGAGGTGTCCCCTCTATGGCTTCCCCCTCCCACACCTCTTGGTGGAGAACCTGCTGGTGGAAGGGAGCCCTGCCATCACCATGCAACAGCCAGGCTTCCTGCTGCAGCACGGAGGGGGTTTCACTGGTCTATATGTTTACATGAAATAAATCAAGCTTCTCTATATAGAATCATAGAGTCATTTAGGTTGGAAAAGACCTGTGAGTCCAATCATTAAACCCATCACTGCCAAGTCCACCATTAGAACATGTCACTGAATACCACATCTACATATCTTTTAATTTCCTCTGGGGATGGGGACACAGCCAGTTCCACATATATATGTGCTACATGCTGTACACAGCTTGCAAGAAGGGTAGTCCCCAGGCTCAAGAGTAGTATGCTGGGAAGTATGGCTCTGCCACAGATGTCCTGACTGACCTTCCTAGGGCAATGTCTGCAACCTCCTGTGTCTCTGTGTCACCTTCTCTAAAACATGGTGATAGGAGAGCAATGAGAGGTTGGGCAAATAAGTCCATGAGTGGTACATGCCAGAGCTGTCCTGCCAGATGTAGCTTGCAAAGCACAAAGGCTGAATTGCTGCTACCTGCCTTCATGGAGACAGTAGTTTGATTTTCTTTTCGATTCCAGTGCCAATTTCTATAAAAGTTGCAGTAATGACACGTGTCAGAGAATTCAACTCTGGTTGAATTTGTGCGAAACTTTTAATTGGGTTCCAAAATCATGCGGGTGGGGAATGTGCAGGTGGGAGTTGAAAGATGAACAGACATTGTCATTACATGAATCCTAACATTTTAGGAAATGAAGCCAAAATTCTGCTTGTTCAGAGGGGAGATGCGAGAGTTGATACACTGAAGTTTGGGAGGTTTTTGAGCCCTACAAAAGGTCCTACAGGTCTGGCAGGGCACATCTACGTGAGAGTATTGAGAGTACTGGCCCCCTGACCAGGATGCTCTGTTTATTTTTAAAGGCTTTCAGAAAGCCACCTTCCATTTACAGCTAATGTTTAAACAAGGGGCTTATTTTCAAGGCTAATTTGTCTTTGTGTCTTAACTGGCCACATTTTCACAATTAGCCGTCTCGGGCCCCCCGAGCCGCAGGAGCTCAGCGGGGGTTGCAGCGTGTCTCCTTACGACGGGAGGGAAGGGGGGGCTGCCTGGCTGCCGTTTCCATGCGGTACAGGCAGCGTGATGAGAGCGCTAACACAACAGCCTGTGTAATTACATGTTTCTAGGAAGTGTGTTAGCTCCATGGGGAGCTGAGTCCATTTGGAGTGGAGGAGGAGGAGGAGGAGGAGGAGGAGGAGAAAGAGACTTTCTTTTGGGTGTGGGGGGGGTAAGGTGAAAAGGGTCAGTGCATAGCCCAGCTCTCGCTGGAATATGATAAAGGTGATTGTTGCTCTCAAGTGAACGCCGGGTGCTTCCTGGTTCTGGCTCCTCTCACTCGTTGCTCATGTCTGTATTATGCAGGCGTCTGCTTTCCAAAGCAGGTGAAGCAGGGCTCTGCGAGAAGAGGGAAGAGATTTGACCCTGTTGGAAGCGGTACGTTGCGATATTTGACATTGTTTCTGCGCTAGCATTGCCAGGGCAGAGAGGATGATGCAGAGTCAGGGGCATGGCAGTTTTATGCTACCCAGGAGCTTGTTTAGGTGGAGGAAAGAGAACAGCAATTAAAAGCAATTAATTATAGTCTGTGCGCTGGGGCAGGGGGAGGATGGCTTGGACCTAACCTGTCACGTAGGTGTTTGATACGTGTCCTGTGTTGCTGGTGCTTCTGTGGCAGCGTGTGCCTGAGCTTTAAATATCCTGCAGCTCCTGATATCTTGTTTCTCCAGCAGGCTCTCCATTTCATTTTCCTCCTCTCTCTAGTGTAAAATTTGGCCTAGCTTAAGCTTCTTTCCCTGGCTGAGAAGGTTATTTCCTTCCCTCCTCTCCTCCCCACCCCCTCATCCATCCTCTCCTCCTCTTGCAAATGCTCTCCGACCCTGATTTGGAGTTTCTCTCCCTGCAGTTATCTGTGGGCTCTGTGGATGCTTTGCTGTGACGGAGGGCCGAGGGCTGACCGAGTCGTGGGGAGGATTTGTACATAGGAAGAGAGGAGATGGCTGTGCAGCGTGCTCCCGAATCTGCTCTGAGCCTGCTGATGGTAAGTGCTTGCTGAAATCCATTTGGAAAGGGGAGGGTGGGCAAGCGGGGCTGCACTGCACAGATTCAGGGCACCAAATCCACGGGAGGATTTTGCATGAGCCACTGCTTGGCTTTTACAGGTCCCAGGGAACTTTGAAAAGGTCTCATCCGGTGCTGGCACAGAGACGGTCCTCCTGCCATGGGTTTTAATGCATCTGGACCAATATTCAAAGCAGGATTTTGAAGTCACCTTTCCAGCAGAGCTGACACTTGCATTCAGGGTTTATCCTCAGCTGTAGTTTTTAAATTTTGTTCATTATATCAGTGTCTTGAATTCTCACATCCTGCTTTTGCCCTTGCTGATAGTGAGGTAACTTCAATGATCTGAGAGAGAGCTTGTTGGTTGAGAGGCATGTTGTTAGCTGTGACCAGGTACTTAGATGTTGTGTCATTTGGGGAATGGTCCTCTAATGCAGTGAATTGCCATTCAGCTAGCTGCAGTGTGTCAGACCTGCTACCAACTGCACACCACAGGGTGATGACTAGTATTTATCTGAGCTATTTGCTACAACATGTTGAGCCACTGACCTACTTCTCAAAGTTCTGCATATTTATAATATTTTAAAGAAGATTATTGAGCAAAACACGTGACTGAGTCCAGGAACATGCCACTGTCCTGATGCAATTAAAATAAACCCTTTTGGTGGGGTATTAGACAGTTATTTAGCTTTATTGATTTTTTTGTTTCTCCTACTCTTGTTGCCATTTTCTATGCAGCAGCAAGGTTTTAGTGTAAGATCTCTGCTGGATGTTTTTCTGACTAAATGTCACTGAAATGTTTCCTCTGGAGAGTTGTTATAAGGAAAGAGCATGTGTGTGTGCACGTGTGTGTGTGGGTGAATGCATAGATATATATGCATTATATATATATTTATAATTATTATTACTGATCTCTCTTCTGATTGTATTAGGAAATGGTCCCTAGCACTCAGAGATGTGATGAGTTTGGTAAAGGGAATGCTGCAGGATAACAGCCCTGTAATGCCTAAGGTTGTTAACAAAGGTCAAGTTGAGAAAAGCAAATTTTATTTCCGTTACTCAAAATGCTAAACATACCATTAAATGTCTGCATGGTTTGTTTTATATTTGCCAGTGACTGACTTGCTGTGTAAGCTCATTTTATTTCCTCTTGCTTACCGTATCTGGCCTTCCTGGTTTTTTAAATGGCCTCTTTTTATTTCTGTTTTGAAGATAAATTGGTGAGTGCCTGTCACTCCTGTGTCATTGTTTGGGCTGTATGTGCTGTAAATGCTTTTAGTTTCACTGCCTTCTCAATTCTCAAGTTAAACCTCTCCTTCCCCAACCTCTGTACTCCTTGAACAGACCTTGTCACACTCTGGTACAGTTCCAAGCTGCCCACACATATTCACTCTTAAAATGTGGCTTTCTGCAGCTAAATGACCTTGCCCCAGTTGTCATTTTGAGGTGGGTTAGGTATTTCTGCAGCTCTGGCACATAACCTTGGGTCTCCTCACCTTGGGCACAGCCCTGGGCAGGGCTGTTGTGATCTCCCATCCCCATATGGATGGGCTGGGTTGGGGGTCCACAGCCAAAGGGTCTTTGACACTGTTGATGGTTGGGGTGGTGGTGGCTGTGATGTATTTCTGGGTTGTAAGAGGACTTGTGTAACTTTCTGAGCTCTGCTCTGAGATGGTCTGGTACTAGAGGCTGACTATGGGCGTGGAAAAGGTGATTTGGTATGTAAAATGCTCCACGTTATGAATGGCTTCTTTTGCCTTAGATTTTCCTTGGGCTGTGAATCAGTTTAGTTAACTACAGAAACCTCATCCTTTCCCCTCTGCTCTGCCTTGGCTCTGATCGCATGCTGGAGCAGGCTCTCCTTGAATCAATAATAAATTCTTGCATAATTCATCCCACAATGAGCAGCTGTAATGGCATTTCTTCTAAAACTGCCACCCTCTAGAGATTAAAGGATCAGATGCCTTCAGGAAGTCCACAGGAGTACCTTTCAATACTTTGATGGGCTTTCTCCACTGAGAGAGTTTTCTTTTAGCAATGAGGAGTATTTCAGTACTGCATTTCCCCTGCAATAGGATGCAGAATGTGCACCCAACCATGCACTTTTTATGAGACCTAATTACCATCAGCATTTGGCAGTGCTGCATCATACTCTGTCTGAAAATATCTCCTTCTCAATGGGGTGTGTCAAAGCACTTTGTGCTGCAGGTAAAGAAACTGAGGTACATAGCCATTAATTGACTTCCCTGGAATTTGATGCACTGACCTGAGTGATCTAAATTAGGAATTTGCTCATCCCAAACTCCTGTCTGGTGAAGTATTAAAGATGGACATCTCCAGGGTATGGGATTTCCTTCCTATAGAAGGACCATCTACAGGACACAGGTATCAAGCACCAGTATGCCCCAGCAGAGACAGCTGCATGTTGGGACCGTGTGGCATTTCTGGGTGCCGGCCATGATGGCAACTCAACATGACTTAACTGTGCTTGGTAAATGCTACCCAGGACATGGAGTTGACATGGCCTAAAGCAGCTCGCAGACAGCAGGTCAGCAGGGAGTTGCATATTGCTTGTGCAGCCATTAGCACACTGGAGAATTTCATAGAACCTGCAGCTTTTTTTTGGACAGGTCCTACTTCAATTTAGCAAAAAAAATATTGACCATACAATGAATTAAACTAAATTGTTTCTGGTTTTATTTTGCTCCTTTTTTTTTTTTTTTTTTTTCTGGGTAGGGTTTATTTCCTACTTTTTGTTATTTTTTTTTATTTTTTTTTTCTCCGAGGACAAGGAAACGGGTCAATAA
>WTSP01016107.1:0-20452 GCA_025331215.1 Actenoides lindsayi
TCTTTCTTTCTTTCTTTCTTTCTTTCTTTCTTTCTTTCTTTCTTTCTTTCTTTCTTTCTTTCTTTCTTTCTTTCTATTATTAGGGTTTTTTTTATTAATAAGACTGAAATTCAAGTCCTGCCAGCTTTGCTTGTGTATCATTGAGTAGATGGATGTCTATATTTTTGTCAGCATGCTTATGAAGTGTTGATTTTGATGCTCATTTCATTGATTAATGATATGGTGATCTTAAACAAACACACTCCTTGTCTGTAAGAGCAAATTTTCTGAGAGCCTCCCACAGGAAAAAAAAAAAAAAAGCCACTCACAGAAAACTATTGCTTATGTTTTCAAAACTAATCTGAAATACAGGAAGCTTTCAACACAGTGATCAGGAAAAGAGCTTACTTTGTAAGGGAAAATAATTAAAATCACTGAAACTGATTATTCCATGTAGAACTTCCTTTAGAAACACAAATGGAAGCTGAGTCAATAACAGTGGAAAGAGAGAATTCTAAGCTGAAGATTATGCTGTTATCATACCATGCACTTGGGAGTCCTCTGGTAAGAAAACTTTGAGAATTATTCACTGATCTGTAGAGAGGATATTAATGTCTTTCAGAAGATGCAGCAAAGGTGTTACTGAGTCTCAAGAGTCTAATTCTCAATGAAAAAACAAGGAGCTTCCAATTATCCCCATTTGAATGAAGAAGGTTTGTAGGTAAAAGAATTATAAACTTGAGAACCATGACTCAGGGTGATAATATTAACAGGGAAAGGTTTTCTTACTTCTGTGAAGCCAAATTTGCCACAAAACTAGAGGATGTAATCTAGATGATAGGAAATTTGAAGTAAATAGGTGGTTCTGGGAGAAACAGTTCATACAGAATGTGGTAAACCTATTTGAGATAGTAGTGAATAACAATAAAAGCTAACTATCTGTCAATTTGTTTTCTCTGTGTAGGCAATCATTAACAATACAACCTAAAAAAACAACACCCCCCCCCCCCCAATAACTCCAAACCAACAACAATAATATCAAAAACCAAGAATATGCCAGTCCTAGATAGTTTGCTTTTTTTTTTTTTTTTTTTTTTTTTTTTTCCACACTTGTGTTTAAATTGTATTTTTCTAAGGCATTTCTTTGTCTACACAAGTCATTCTCAGGCTGTCCCTTCTCCCATTATGGGTATGTCTTCAACACAGAAACATGCAGCAGCGAGTGAAATTTGAGCTTTTGTTCCATGTTCCTCTCAGACCCATGAAATGGGAATTTGTTCCTAGCCAAACTTGAAAACATGTCTCTAATTTAAAATCAAAGCAAAACAACAGTTAAAACCAACTTCTCCTTACTTTTACATATTAAAAAAAAAACAAACCAAAAATGGAATAATATTATCAAAACCTAATATTATAATTAAGATTTCTATAAAACCTACAAAAAGGAAAAAAAAGATCAAGATATGTTTTACATATGTAACTTTCAACATTGATCTTTAAAGAACAGAGTTGACTGTGTTGAGTATTTTCTACTGATATAACAGAATTTATTCTTCGGATGTTTTGCTGTTGAAGGTATAGATACTTCAAATCCCTTCTAAAGTGCAGGGTACTGAGTTTGTGAAAATGGTAGATAAGTTTAAACCATGCCAAAAGGTTTGTTTTTAATAAGGTGAACATTGTTAATGTCTAGTCATGCTTTATGGTAGCTATAGGATGAATTCTGAAGTCTAGATGGGAAAGGAATGCTTTTCTTTTTGAAGTTATACCAAGGGGATGCTTAATAAAGTCTAGAGGAACTTCTTTCAGCAATGTAAGTGAACTACTCAGGAAGCCATTTGATTATCCTAGGAATCTTTGGGAAATGACTATTTCAAAGGACATGCATGCGGTTATATCCAAGAAATCCCATGTTTCTTTGGGCTTTCTTTGGTTGGTTGGTGGGCTGATTGATTTTATGACCTTGGATATAATTTTTGTTCATCAGAATTCACAGCAGTGGCCTCAGCCTCCATCATCAGTTATCTTCAAAATAAGTTCTAACTTGGAATCAGTCATGTTGTGTATTTAATAAGGATCCTCAGAGGAAGGAAAGGATGAGCTTGATTAAGACTGCAGATTGAATTTGAGATATTTTATCTTCATTTCCTCCCTCTATCACTTCTGGTATTTCTGTCACAACTTTCCACAAAAATCATGAGTATATGATCTGTCCTCTGTTCTTTGACAGAACTGATACTATTTCATGTAGTTAGATGGCAGTTCTTTGGGGCAATAATTGCTTCTTTCTTTCTTTGTGTTGAGAATCTAACACAGTGGGATCTATGTGTGATTGATTTCTTTTGTTTTGGTTTGATTTTGCTTGGGTTTTTATTGTTGTTGGTTTGTTTGTCTGTCTTCTTTAATTTTTAAATATAAAACCAAGTCATCATTCTCGCAGTATAAAATACATCCTAGCATCAGCTGTATTCTACACTTGAACATATATCATTAGACAAATCTTGACTCAGCAGTCTGTGGGAGTACAAAATTTATTTGGTTTTTTTCATCACTGAACTCAAATCTGCAAATCTTCACATAATTCCACCCCATAACATGTGATTATTACTGTAGAAAGGCATATACACCCGAAGATATCCCATGAGGGAAATTGTACTGGAATAGAAGAAAATCATAATTCCCCCAGTTAATATACCTTAGGGCATTGCTAAGTTATGCAGGTATTGAGGGGGAATGTCAGTAACAATATCACCAGGTCTGAGGATGGACAAGACACTTCCACAATCAACTTGTTACCAGAGCTATGAGGGGACGTTTTGGGAGTGAGAGTAAGTGAAGAAATATAAGCTATTAGATTTAGTATCTAAGGGAAGGCAATTTAAGTTTGGAACCATATCTCTGTTGGAGGTAAACATTGCTGGAGGGAACCCAACTGCAGGAAAGAGGTTTGATACTGAATTGTGGCACATCCACTAAACTGAGCTTTTTTTGTTTGCACTGACTGTGGTACAAGGGATGTGGCAGCTACTTCCATAACAGCACAGCTTACTCCTAGCAGATATTAAATAAACTGTGACTTCTGCCAGAGCTTGTGCCTGTGGAATTCAATTTAGACCCCATTGTGAGAGTAAGCAGGTGATTTGGCTGACTCTTCCTGTGGAGCCTAACTAGTTGCATTATAGTGTCTGGATACTTCCAATGGGATCAATCAGGATATGTTAATTGCACCAAGATAATTTTAAAGTGGTGTAATGGGAAATTTACTAACTTGGGAGAAATGCTATATTTTTAACAGTAAGGGGTATTGTTATTATTATTCTTTTGAACAGGTGGTCTAACAGCATGGAAGGAGCCATGCCGCTGACAACAAGAGAAAAGAGAAAGATGCAGAGAAATGAACCAGCAGGAAGTTCAGAGTTTGTTTAGATAATTTGAAAAACTTATTAGTGGATGGCTCATCTGCACCAAGAAATACAGTATGCACAAAATGAAGGGATTACAGCAGGACTTTATATTGCTTTCTCTATTGCTTTTTTTCTTTAGTTGCAGAAAGTTTTAACAGAGGGGAAAACCCTGGATGGCAATCTTCTAGACAATATTAAAAGCAGTAAAACCTGATCATTCAAGAGAAAAATCAGAAAAAAAAGTTAGTGAAGATAATCCGGAACTGCAACTGTAGGTCTCGTTAGGTCTGATACTGTCTTCCTAGAACTGAGCACTCACAAAAGAAAACACAATATCGAAGGTAATACGGTCATCTGTTTCTGATGCTGATTGTTATGAGTAATGGCTTATCAAGAGAAAGACAACCCTTGTCCAGGGCAAATGCTGCAACTCCCATTGCTAGCTGAAGGCAAAATATGATTCAGGAAGAATGTCACCTAGTTGAATGGAGCCTCTACTGAAAGTGTAAACTTATTGTAAGCAGTAGAGGAGAACAGAAATAAAAAAGAAGGTTATGGAGCAGAGGATTTGAAGCTTCAGTAGACAAAATAGAGAGGGACTACAAAATGAATTCAGAACTGGAAAATATTAGATAGCCCACAGTAAAATGTGGCTAAGCGACGTGTTTGCTTCTGTGGTGGCAGTAGCTGTGGGTTAGATAGAGGGAATTGCAATTTGTTCCAAGGACAGACAGAAGTAAATGTGTATTAGTGCTACTTCTGGACTAATGTTACAACTGCTAGATGAAGAACAATGGGGAATGTCCCCACATCAGGCCCTTCTTTTTTTTACCACGTCATTAAGGATAGGCGGTTCCCTCTCCTCTGTCTTGTACACAACTTAGTCTCCAAGTTCTGGGAGTGTTTCTGTTTGGAGGTGCCAACTGTTTCCACTCAGCCTTGAATAAAAGTGCTTCTGCTATGGATCAGGACAGAGCTTAAGATATGCTCTCTCCATTACAATTTTTATTAGTCAGCTCAGACAGCAATTTTTTCAGCATGGTCACTATTGCAAACACAGCATTGACAGGATCACCTCACTCTGTGCTATACTGACCTTGAGTGCCTGTCCCAAGATTGTGGATTCCACTTAGCAATGCACCTAGAAGTTAGCTAAGACAAGGCAGGATGATGTGGTGCCAAGTACTTGCAGAAGCTTTCTTAAAGAAAGTTAAGGATGTAGAAGGTGGGACATGAAGAAGAGAAACTGGTAGTTTTGAGATATGAAAGGAATTGAATTTCTGCTGCTGTTCAGAGCACTACTTCTAATGGTTGTGGACATGGGCCACTGTTGTGTGACATATCTTTACGCTTGTTCAGTCACTGAACAAGAAATAAAGCAAAGAAGCATGTGACATCATAACAGACAACTGAGTATATAGTTCACATAATAAAATAAAGAGTACAAACTTTAGAATGAACTTGGTAAATTCAGAAAGTAAATTAAATAACAGAAAAAAATGATTACTCTCTGACCTTTTCTATTCATTTTTCACACTACCAAAATATAATTGCACAGTAGATATTATCCACATAAATCAAAATTTCACATAATGTCTAAGTCCATTCTAGATCATGAGTAGTTCCACTTCCAGTGACTTGCTATAAATGTGGGATAATAGCTACCATTTTAAAGTAGTTTATTTATATCTTTATCATTGCATATAGTCTAAGCTGGCAATTTTTCTTGCAGGGATGCAGCACAATACAATAAATAAATGTGACGGTGTGCACAGTGACTTGAAAAATAAGGAGTGGGGTTTTTTTTTGGATACACTATCTGACTGCAGAGAGGCAAGTGTGCAGTGAAGGAGGAGATAGGTGGTGGCATGGGACAGAGCAAGTGGCAAATATATTCTGCAGTATGAATGGCAGAGACGGTCATTCATCACTGGAAATAGGGACGCACATATTTAATAGAGGATTTTTATTTGTCATGTTTATCCAATCTTCAGAATATTTATCTTACCAGGAGGTAGCCATAGTTGACTAATAAGTCTCATTTATTAAAGTGTACAGTGAAATGGCTATAAACAAGATTATAGAACGGTCCTACAAAGCATCATTTAATAGAAAAAGATTATTAGAAGAGATTGCTATGACAACCTTAGAAACAGGCAGAGATTAAATGGGGTCATACACAAAGTGAAAACAGATCAAAATTTATGAATATATCAGTGCTCTCATCCGTACCGTTATCTTTATTTATTGGTGTTAATATATGTTTGGGATGTTTACTGTAACACAATATATTTCCTACTCTGCAGAGATCCATGAAATCTATTCCTCCACTTACCACTTTTCCTATTTACTCTGAAGTAAGAAGGTCCATATCAGAATGAGGGCTCTATTTTCAAAACTTTTTGATGCCCACTAAGATATATTTTGGGCACTTAGAACTATCTGGGTTAATAATCCTTTAGAGACCCCAGTCCTACATCTACGGTAAATTCTAACATTGACCTCACTCAGATGAATGATGTAATTCCTCCCAGTTTCACCATTGCATGACAAAATCTTACAAGCTGAGGAGCACTCTTTCTCCTATCTTTTATTGAAGACAATTTAATTCTATTAAACTTCGTGCCATAATCTTAAGCATAAGCTAAAATTCAAATTTTGAATAATATGAAAAAAAATTAACTAACACTATGATTCTGTCTCTCTGATAGTCCACAAAATTTTACTAAGAGGTTAATATAAAACTTTCTTACATAAGGTTGTACTTATTACAAAAAATGTTTCTATGATTGTAAACAATACAATTTTCTTTGGATATGACAACTGTAATGAAGAAATGTCCATTTTTTTCTACTTGGTAGATATTAGTCTGATGAAACATGAAGTGGTACATAACAACAAAAAAAACCCTGTCTAGAAGTGAGCAGCAGAGAAAGTCTGTATCAAATATGTGTAAATTGACCTTATCAAACATATTACACATTATGCTGGTAGGTCCTTCATCATTAGCTGTTGTAGTTATTTAACATTTAATTTTGCTGTGGTGTTGTAGTGGTCACAGTCGCAACCTATGAGGGTTCCCTGACTGGCAGATGCACAAAGATTGTGACTCTGGGATTCTCACAAGGGTTTTACAGTACACAAGGACACAGAGGCCTGGGTTTCTGAGAATTTCTTTACTGCAAATTACTACAAAGCTGTTATTAGTAAAAACAAATACATAGTATATATGTACAATTCACTACAAAATTACCACTAGGAGACCAAGTATATTTATATTACAACCGTAAATTCAGTTATTACTGACTTCCAAGTACTGAAGCATATATACACTTATGGATCTTTACCTTTGTGTGTATGCCTGTAAATACATTCTATGGGATGTTGCTGTTGCAACACTCACCAAGCTGCTTCAGCTGACGAAGGAAAAGGTCTCACCTCAAAGATGATCCGTGTCATGGAGTGCAGAGTCAGGAAGGCATCCTCAACAAGGACTAGGTCTGTCTGGGAGATCTTGTTCATGCTAAGCACTAGAAAAATGTGAGGACAATCAGTCTTTAAGTAGATAGTGAGCTGTTTTTTTGTACATTTTTAGTGTAGATACGTAAGAGGGCATAGGACATCTGTTCCTGGAATAGTTACTGGTGACTCCTGTTTTCCTGAAGGTCAGTTTGTTAGCACAATGTCTTTGTCCTGCATCCACCAAGGTTTCTTTGTCCTGCCATCTACTCCCCATCACAGAGGTTTTAGGTGAGCTAATCAGAGATGTGGAGTCCCAGCTAAGGATATGTTCTTCTTTGTCAGTATGATTACCAGGCTGCCTTTGTGGAGGCTCCCATCAGGAGGAGTACAAGTGAAACTATTTAAGTTCTCAAACATCAATTATATTTTTACTTTAGTGAAATACATAGCTCACTGTAATTTTCAACCAATGTGGAAGTAGTAAAATAAGTGTACCCGTCACCAGAGAAATTGTTCTATGTTCTCAGTTTTATGACATTTGCTCTTCTATGCTTACCACACTAAGCTTTGAAAGACCTCTCTCTCTAGAAAAACAGAGCAAATGGTCAGAACATTTTTTTGGGAAAAAAAAAAATCTTTTTTTTTTTTTTTTTTTTGTATAAAAGGATATAAAATATGTGGTAGATTTTTAGTCTGAATTGCAAAAGTACTTTATATTTATTAAGTGCAGCATAAAATTACTTTTAATTACTATTATGCCCTTTTCAGAGAGTGGAAAACAGAGAGTGAATGTCCAAGGGCACTGAAATTGACCTACAAGCTCTTATTTTCTGGTCATTTGGTCATCTTCCTCTTTTTATTTTCCCTTCTCCAAGTTTCGATGTATAATACAGTATTTGTAGCACTCAGAAAAGATTTGCAAAAAATACAGATTTTTTTTTTTCTGCAATATTTCAGGGCAATATTCAGTAAAATACATACTAGTATGCTTGCCAGGTGCGCTACAGGTGCCATTAAGTACCAGAGCAGCATACCAGCATTTTCAAAAGGTTAGACCAAATGGCGAACTAAAAAAAAAAAAAAAGAAAAAAAAAATTAAACCCCCCAAATTTTAAGCATTTTGCCCATTTGTGAGTACACGTTTGCCATCCTAATTCCAGTCTGTCAGAGGCTGTGATTGCTTCCCTTCCACCAAAAGCCATCTTGCAGCAACATCCCTTTTCATTCTTGTAGTACAGCTAACTAGCCATGAAATACTCTGAAGAACAAGATGGGAAAAAGCTCTTCTTTAGTGATGGGGAATCTGTCCATGTGCAGTTATGAAAGAAATGCCCTGAGACAGAAGGAAAAGCAGGATGGGTAACATAAAGACTTGTCCAACTGACAGTGCAATCAATTATCATCTAATTCATCTTACTTTTGTGTTGTTTTGGTCCTTCTCTCTTTGAAGGGGAGTATTATGTAGGGGATCACTTTTTATTCAGAAAATATACTTATCTCCTTAAAACTCCATGAAATATTGTCCTGGGAAAATGTGTAGACAGGGAGTGGGAACATCCTTATTTCAGTGCATGTGAGGGAGGCCCTTCATTATAAAGAAACAATAAAATGATAAATATATATAGTCTCCATGTTTCCTTATAGTGGAATTTTGTTTTCATGAAAAGGAAAGGGGATTTCATCAAGGAGACAAAAGGTAAGTCAGTGACTGGTATTAATCACATTTACTTCCCTCCCCCCCCCCTCCCCCCCATTCAGTCACTTTTGCCTTTCTAATCCATACTGACTTGTACTCTGCTTCTCCTCCTTGCCTGTGTTGTCAGTTCTTGCAATTCAAGCCAGAAAATGCTGGTGCTCTAAGACTGTTGAGAGTTTGGCTCACAAAGGACACAGTTGTGGACAAGTGATATTGCTGCCTAATATTTCAGTCACCTGAGGGATAAAAAAAAGGAGGACATACCAAGCTTTCTCTGTTATTGAAATGACAGGGTCTAAGCCTTTCTTCAGCTCTCCATGGTGACATTGTAAGCTTGAACCTCTGCCAATAAAAAGACGTAAGTCTTTCTGAAAATGACAACGAATGAACATCAATTAACATGACAAAATCACACTGGAAATGCTTTTTGCTGTATCATGTACATTTTGTTTCTTCTTTCTTCTAAGAATAAGACTTATTGCAACCAGAAGACAATTTTATCTTTGTCTCCAGAATGTCCTGATCAATATCTCTTTTTTGGTATGTACGTAGCAATCAGTATCATCCCTAATATAGAAAGGTAGAAAAACACAGCAGCAAATATTCTGCAGTGTGAAAGTAAAAGATATTGATTGAAGCTACTTGGATTTTTGCCCCAGATAGTAGCTACAAAGTATCAAATTATGATTTTTCTTGTGCTTTTCTTAGCTCTGCTACATCTGCCTATATACATCCAAATATCCAGAAGTATGAAAAGGAATAGAGCAGAAAAGCTTTCCAGACAGAATAAGATGAAGAGTGAGAAAGGTCAGCCCTTTTCCATTCTACATTATTTAGCAATTAACTTGTAAGCTCCCTTCTCTTTTATTTTTAAGGAGATTTAAATATTTTAGCAGGCTTTAGATTACTGAAAAAAAACCCCCAAAACCAAAAAAACAAAGCCAAACCACAAAACAAAAGGGAAAACAATTTATATTCTGGATGGAAGCACTGAATGGATCAAATCCCCTCTTTTCACCCTGTCCTGCCACTTAGACACCTCATATGTGGGTAAACTGTATCGATATTTTCAGATTTTTAGCTTTTCAAATGGGGACTGTTACAGAATGCATGTAGGAATAGACTAGTAACAGAAACTTCAAACCTTTTTCTATGGATTTGGGAAAAAAAGAACTCTGGGTTCACAAACATCTGCTTTACAAGTCCTGCTGTACTTATGTTGTAACAACTAATATTAAGATGATATAGGAATTGTGAATTAATGAACTGTAGTGGCTACAAGTGCTATAGTACTCCATTCATGTGGCCTTCTAAAGGAATACTAACAGTATCTGAAGGAAGGATTCAAGCTACAGATTTATACAGTACTTGTCCTCGCCTATGCATATTTTGTAAAATAGTGTGACACAATTAGCTAGATTGCAAAGCAGAGCCAGATACACCATGGCACACTACAACAACCAAGATGTCTCAATTCCTACAGAATTTTCTGCAGACTATATTTATTAATATATGCCTTCTGACATTTTCCTTCTGTCATCATTAGGAAAAATACAAATGGAAGACACATAAATATAGAGAGTAAGTTCATAGGAGTAATCTCTTACAAAGAACATAAAATATCCTATAAACTATGTAATAAATTCCTGAATCTCTACAGATAACTGAAATTTCATACTAAATTCTTAAATATTGCTTAAAAATGTGGAAAGGATTTCTGGGTAAATTATAAATAAATCTATCTATCTACATTTCTGTAAAATCTTCTTCTTTCACATAAGAGTGACAAATGACATAATCACACCTACTAACACTGTGGAGGGGGTGAATATTAGGTCAACAGGGAGGAGAAATGAAAAATTTCATGGAACACCATTTCATCTGCACGCAAAACTTTGCAGTGCAAAAGGGAACATTATAATAATGTTCTTCTATATACTACTAATAATGGTGCCCACAGAGATTTCTATATCCAGTAATTTCCGAAGAAAACAAACAAGAAATCTTCAGTTTCTGAAACCCTTAACTCAATCACTTTATATGTTTTCTTCAGTGCATAACCAATTTAATGTAATTTATACCTTAAAATTGCACCAGTGAGAAACAACTTAAAAGTCCAGGGAAAAATGACACTCACTATGTCAGCAAAATAGATGTATTTTTCATATCGTATGCTTCAATTTAAACTAACTATTTTGTGTGCATACAGGACAATTTATCAAGGCTGAATCCTTCTGTAAAGAAAGCTCTGTGCAGGCAGATTCTCTGCCTCATTTATATCACTTCCACTATCAGACAACTTTTAAAATCTAGGCAAATAAATTTATAATATCCTTAGTATAAGCATTTATAATAATCTCATTTAATTCTGTTGATGGTAATTGGCTATTTTTCCATCCAAAGTTCAGTACATAATATTACTCTCATCTATCCAAGTTCAAATCAAATTAAAATTTGTATAATGGTTATAGTTCTTATATCATTCTAAAGGATTTTTATAAGGGTAATATTTAGTATAATGAGATACAAGAGACATTTTGAATTTCTAAGAAATAAGAGCCATTCAAAAGTGCTGAAAAGTTTTGGTCTGGATATTCCTATCTCCCCAGGCTGATGAGCATTTAATTTTATTGTTAGATTCTGTTCTGTATTTTCTGTATATTTTGAGTAGAAAAAAAATGTATAAAAATTAAGATAGACTGCTTTTTTTTTTGCCTACTTTCATAAATAATCAAGATGCTAGCTCTGTTTTTCACTTGTTTTATTCCTAGTCTTTGTAATTTTGCAAATAGGATATTGCCTGTTCGTATCTTAATAATTTTTATTTTTTACTCTCTCTTTTTAAGTTTGGATCTTACTTGTCTCCTTAAAAAGTACAGTTATAAAACCCACGAAATAAATTAATATTGTATGATAAGTTTTCTGTTGAAACTTTACTGGCATTGATATTGTCTTCTATTATATTCTATAGCTTCTTTTTTTTTTTTTTTTTTTTAACAGTCATTTGATGGATCCAGCTTCTACAGTACCCCTTTCATTCAATAGCACATTTCTATATAGATACTTTGAGAAATTTGGACATGAACCAATTTGCCTCTGCTTTGCACAGAGGTTCTTTCTGAATTCTTTAGACTGTCAATCAGAAACCTGGCTTGCAAAAAATCAGTAATAGTGCAGGAAACTACTCATATCTAGATAACTGTAGTAAGGTCAGTAGGAATCAAATACATAACTATGTTTAAATATGTGCTTGAGTGGTATTCTGAATTGGAACGTTAAAGCTTACCTTATTTTTCAAGTTTTAGAGCCATTTTTGGGGTCAAGAGTTGAATGGAAATATATCACAGCTAGAACTATCAGGGAAATCACATGAACAAAGTATTGTGAATCAATCTTAACACGAGGTAAAAGAAAGACCTTTTCACAATTATCAATCTTGTATTTTTCAAAACCACTAAATGCACAATAAAGAGTTGACACACTAATACCCTTTAATACATCCTGCTGTGCAAAAAAATACACAGCATGATGCAGTGAGTTGCATTGTTGAATTCTCCTCCTTTCATTAATACTTATATTCTAAATTATAGGTACTAGGTTTTTGCAAGAAAATGTGTAGTCTGGATATTCATGAATGGTTTCATTCAGAAAAAAAATATTAGCATACAAATGATGGCTGAACTAGTTGCTGATCATCAAATTATTATAATGGAATCTATTTTTAAAAGGTAATTTTAATGTATTCTTGTGTGCTGTTCACTTATGCTGCCTCTTCTATTCTCAGAGAGAACATGTATTTATAATTCTATTTTGTCAGTTGATTCAAGGTTAAAGACAATGGTGATTATCACAGAACACTTGATTTTTACAAATAGAATTTGTATTATGCATATTGTGCTCTTCAAACATCTTTCCAAAGCAATTGATGATAAACAGTGATGGACATTGCTATTTGTGACAAATGAGTATGTTTCTGTCTCCTTTGAAATATTCAATAGCCCTGTTGTCACTTTTTTTTCTTTTTTTTTTTTTGGTGAAATACCAGATGTCCCTGAAAATCTTTTGAACTGAATCAGTATTCTAGTAAAGTTTCATTTTTAGAGTTTTTGAGTGAATTTTCAATACAAACCATGCAGAAGTAGGTAAACATATTCCACCACTGTTTACAGGAATTTTCTGCTCACTGTTTAAAACTTTCCATTTTGTTCTCTTGGGTTTCTTGAATATTAAAATACATGGACTGAATCAAATCACATCTCAAGCAAGCATGAAAGAAAGCTTGAAGAGCATGAAGTATGCAAACCTTATTGTCATTTGGCCATTGTACTTCACAGGAAATAAACAATGTCAATCCTCATAAATCTGAATGGTTTTTGTCTCCTTGATATCTAGGTTTTTCTGAAGCAAGAGGAAATGTATGGCTTTTATAAAGTGGCAATGAATAGGGTTTTGTATTACATACTAGAAGAACTACTTTTTGTTACACTTGATGTTATGCCTTTCTGTGCAGCTTTTCCTATTTCCTTTATAATCCATCAGCCACACTTTTTCTACAACCTTTTGAACTAAAACACAGAACATTAGCTAAAGAAATGGCATTATATAATAAGATACTATCAGATGAAAGACCCCTTTTTTAATTTCCTTTGTGTTGACACAGATTTCTATCGGCTATCACTTTTCTTTATCAGGCTGATGAAATAGAATTTATGCAGTGGATATATAGAAAATTCACTGAATAGCTATCTGTCATAGTCAGAAAAGGTGCTATCTGTCATCAGTGGAGACTTTATTTACTTCTAAAAGTGTTTGCCCATACACAAAATATCAACCATAGTGTCCTTGTCCTTTGTATTGAAGAGTATAGTTATTAGAAATGATGAAACTAAATAATACAACCTGTCTTTTTGTTCACAGATACTCTTTCAGATTCCCAATCTGTACACTGAACTAAATCTCAAGGGTGAAAACAGTGCCAAAAGATATAAAGAAGTATTCAACAAGATAATACAGTAAACATCTAATTTTAATTATGTTTATAGAATTGTTCAGCTTGTGGCATTTCCAAAGAAAAGAGGGACCATGCACTTCATCAGCTTTGCCTATTGCTGTTAAGTATTTTATCTCAGTTACATGTACAACTTCACATAACAATTTTTAATTTTAAAATGAGTTTTTCCACACTTAAATTAAGGACCTTAAATTACTGTTAAAAGACACTTCCCAAGTAGTTTTTCTTCCTAGATGTATTAGTGGCTAAGAAGTCATAGGCTGAAGTGAAAAGGTTCAGAATGTCTCAATAGAATTTCTTGTCACTGGTTTATAACTTTGTTCCCTTTGAGAGAATTAAATGAAAGAATAGATGCAATATAATACTTCAGAAAACATATACAGTATATTGAGACACTGCATTCCCTTAGAATTAGAGTCTGTAGAGAAACACTGTTTAAATATATATTTATTGAGCTTGCTTTGAGATGCCATTTTCAGTTCAGTTCAAGATACAATGCAGTTTCCATTTATTTTTTTATTATGGCACACTTAGTCTTTAATCAGAGCCCTGCACAAGTGAAAATATGTTCATATCAAGAAATCTAGTCCAAATTAAAAGACTTACATGTTGAATGATCTCTGGCTATGTATTTCCCTTATATTTCTAGTCTGTTAGACAAGTGTTTTTCTCACAAATTCCAAAAATAGAGATATTTTAAAGTCTTCTATTCTTAACATAGTTTGCACTCCATGAGAAAAATATTTTAGCTTTTGAAAAGTATTATAGTTTCATCTTCAATCCCAGACATGGAGTGACTTGTTACTTTAAATATTAAGAACATCCTAAGCATAAGCAGAGGTATTAAAAAAGAAGTAAGCACATCAAGAACCTCAGAAATTGAAGATTATTTTCATAATTTCCTACACTTAAAACTGTCTAATGATGATGAAGAACAACTGACATTTTAGAGAGCCCATTATCATGGAGGCAGTAAACCTTAATGAAGAAATAGCTGTATTAAGAATACAGAAGAGAAAAAATAATTAAACGAAGGAGGAAATCCAGCCTCTTCACCTCAAATACTGCAATGGTACCAACATGTGGTTTCCAAAAAGTGCTGAGGAATTTTAAATCAGCTAATATTTTAAGTGATCGTGCCAGCACAAAGTTAAATGTGTACAGGTGACAAACATAAAGAAGTGTGAAAATTATGCTTACATCCATATATGACTGTGTTACACAGTAATCACAATGCAGCCAGGAGCACAACCCGTGACAAAGTAGTATCTGAATGACATGGATACTTTCTTGTTATTTGGTGTTTCTAGTTCCAGGAAGAATTCCTTTAACGTATCCTTGTGGAATATGCTGCTCTTTGGGGCATATTATTCCCTGCCACCCAACCAGTTACTTCATTGCTCACATCAGTGGCAATTCTGCCGCAGTGAGATCAGTTCTGCACGGGAACTACTGGCTACCCCTTTTGTCAGGACTGGGGGCAATTCCCTTGGTTACATGAAACAGCACAAGTGGCAGCTGCTTTTAAAAGACCGATGTATATAAATTAAGATCCACTGTTTGTACTCAGCAAGGGAGAATCTGGAGGGTAGATTGCAAATATCCAAAGTACTGTCATGGTCACATGCAGACTGAAGGAGTTCTGTCATCAGCTTTATTCTGCAAAGATATGGGACAAGATTTCATTCTGCATGTGCATTGCAAGAAACACACACAAATCTCTAAGATTAATATCTTTGTGAAGTAAAGTTACATGCGAGTCTGAAAAGACACACACAGGTAAGGTAACGTGGTGAAGTCCACCATGCCCTGGCAACTCTGGCACAGTGAAGGAAGGATTATTCTTTACAGATAATGTCCCCAGTAGATTTTATCAGAATTTAACAAAGGGTATTTTTTTCCCCAAAAATTGCAGTTAAACAAATGACAGTACAGAAATGGTAAGGGAGAATGGTGCACTGAAATTAAGAAAAAACCTGCCAACTCACTTAGCAAATGAAAGGGAAGATAATTAGAAGTAACACCATTGTCAAGTAATTGCAGTGATCAGACAGCCAGCGTGATTACTAACTCTTTTTCTTAAGGAGAGAAAGAATTAATTGCAAAATAAAATTCAGAAGACTACCACAGTATGCCCTTTAGGAGGGAACCTATTGCTTTAAGATAATTTTATTTGGAATAGATTTTAAAACAAGAGAATTTCAAATTAAATGTAAATGTATGCTGTGATTCTCACTGCCAATAAAAAATTAAGAAATCTATGAAACTCTAGGGGCAGATTCTTAAAATGATTATGAATGGAAACATCAAACAGCACTGTACTGGCCTGAAAAAATTAGAAGAGTGATCTTGGGATTTTTGTAATGCATGAATAACAGTAGTAGTACTTACTGGAAAAACCGAATGATCTGGACTATACTTCTGACTGATCTGAGCTTTACTTTTTCTGATTACTGTACAGGCAGCATTCTGGCATTCCAGAAGTGTTGTGAGCTTTTCGTTCTGGTTTTGGAAAAGCCACAAGGATAGCAAAATCATGTTGGCATCTATCTGACTTTTGAAATGGTCCATGGAGGTTTATCACTTCTGAATCAAGGTATTCCAAAGAGAGTGACTAGTAGAGATCAGATTAACCCAGCTTTTTCAATGAATACAAAGAGACCCTAGAAAGACTATCTCAGGTATGGATGTCCACAATGCAAACATCTAAAGTTAGGTGAAATGGCTCTTTCCATTACAAACGTGATATCTGTTTGTCTGCTTCCATCTGTGTGCTTCTCCTTTCATCTTGCAGATGTTGGTTATTTGGTACTATCTTGCCAAACACTAAACATTTGCTTTTGATACTCATACCCTTTATCAAGAAAGGAAGGTCTTGCACTGACTTATCAGCATGAAAGAAGTGGATGGAAAATGAGAAAAGATAAGAAAGCTGCAAACATGAGCAAAAACAGAGGTAGTATTTCTTTTGTGCTCCTGACTACCGCTTCCTTTCTCTGCCCAAATAATTTACAGGTGAGAAATACAACAAGTGAAGTTATAAATGAATAAAGGCAAGTTATACAGCCATCATGGATGCTTTCCTTGATGTTATAGAACTCCCAGATACACAGCTAGTTTTGCTCGGGCAAGTAGTCAGATTTCTCAGAGTTTCCATAGCTTTGGTAGCTTTGTGAGTAGATGGGTGATACTGCAGCGTTTGAACCACCAAACCACATCTCAGAATTGTTTTAGATGCATCATGTTTGGACTGCATGTTATTGCTACAGGTCTCCTCTGTAATTAGTCACAGTTCAACGACCATGAACATTTCTGTACATACTGAATTTACAAGTACTATGAGTCTCTAATATAATATCAATATCTAAAGGACCTTCTTGATCTACAACGTAACTTCCAAAAAAGGAGAATTTCCCACTCTCATCTGGGTTTGTTTTATGGTCAGACAAATAGCAAAAATCATTCTGAAGTCATGGGTGAAGTCAAGAAACCTTTCAAGTGAGCCCAATCACTAAACAGGGTGGACTGAGCATATTAGTTGAGATCTCCTTACCAACACAGCAAATCTGGGCCTGATCAGTATTAACTGTGTGATTTTGGGACAAGAGGAGAATTGATCCTGGCTGGTTGTTGTCACTGGTGGAACTTGATGCTAGGAATATCTCCTAATATAATTTAGTTGATTTATAACATTACAAAAACATAAGCATGCCCTTTATAAAATTAGGGGATGTTGTGGTGCTTTTATGCCAAATTAATAGCAGTCACTTGGCATGTAAAGTACTTGGGTTCAGTTCTTGACTCTCTGTTGAGAAGCTGAACCTGCTTCTTCTGCTGACAAGGTGAATGTACCAATCCTCAACCTGGAGGTTTTTCTAGAGAGGAAGTGAGATACCATTTTCTCTTCCAATGAACATTTAATTCTAAAGAATGTGAGATTCACTAAAAACAGCTAACTAAAATAAAGGGATTGCTGGTGGATGCTTATGTAGTGTGTTAAAGAGCTACATTTACTATCTTCAAGATATTGGTCAAGATATTGGCCACCAAATGTTATATAAAAATCATAAGAACTCATAGCTGGGAAAAAAAAAAAGTTTTATTTCTGAGTAAAAGAAATAGACTATATTCATTAAGCAATGTTTAATTTTTTTAAGTGGTTGCCTTGGTTATGTTTTTGTCATAACTGACATGCATTAGACCCAGTTCACTTTGGTACACAAAGGGTGATTCTGTCATAAAAATCATGTAAAAGTGTATAATCATGCTCCTTGATTCTTCTAATTTTAACTTGTTAACTCAGTCCTCTGGTGTCTTTTGAACTTTGCATTTGCTTATTGACCAGTGGTATGGTGAATTACATCTCACAACAGAAAGGTGTGTCTGAAAATTAGATCATACTCATATGCCACTGAAGTAAAGCCTTATTAAGCAGGGAAATAGAAGAATAGACCATAACCTTTAAGTGTTCTAGCTGATTCTATAACATTTTCTATGGCTGTTCAGACTAATGTCTCTCTACTACCTCAGAACATTTTTATAGTATTGATTTTATTATTATTATTTTATGCTCAATAAACCTTTAGTGTTTTTTTAACAATTACATGTGATTTTCCTGAACAATAGATAGTCTCCCAGGAAAAGGAGGCTTTAAACAACTCTGTATGTGCCGCTTACCAGTGAGATAGAGAGAGTCTATTATGTAGGTATTTCATTTCAGCGTGCACTAGGCAGAGACAAGAGCATTTTGTTTGATTAATACCACACAAGATCTTCTATCAAGACATTAATATCCTTTAAATAGGCGTATCCACTTAGTAAATGAGATACCATCATCTTTCTCTATTGCCAATATTGCAATATTTATCTGTTTCTCTGGTAATAGTAACTATGACTCTATGACCCTAAAGAAATAAAATGTGCATATAACAGGACAAGGGACAAGATTTGCACCGTATACTTTCACAAAGATTTCTTTCTTGCATTTATTGTCTTAGGTACTTAGGAGGGCTAAAATTACAAAAGGACAAAACCCCCAGCAGCAACTACAAACTGACAATCTAGAAACTGTCCCCTGGAAGTTAACCTAAAGAGAAAAAAAGTGCACCCTTCTCAAATCTCTACAGAAATGCTGTTAATGTAATGCTGTGCCTTGGGAACAGAAGCTAATAATAAAAACATAATTAGCCCTAAATATACAATCCATATATCTGCAGAATTCCTGTGACAATTTTATTACTTTAAATGACATATGCACTCAGAAGCTTGGATTTGATTGAATATAATTAAAAAATCAAGGCAGAGAGGCTTATGATTGTTCAGATCACATGCATCAGATGACTAAACACCAGGGAAAGAGGAGACCACTTCAACAAAAGAGAGTCTTGTCACACTAATGAAGAGCTACACACTGGTCATTAATTTTTTTCTGGAAATCTGAAAGAGTATGTGCTCCTCGGTAACTTTTAGTGGCTATTCAGATCCCAGAAATGAGAAGATGGCCTGGGACAGCCTTTCTAACAGAGGGACTGTTCCAATGTATTTGGGACACTTGTCCCAAATTTTCATCCAGAACACTTTTCCTCCCCTGGCCCCCCTTACTGCATCTACAACATGACAACAAGAGTCTGGTTATTGTAGTGGGTCTGGCTGAGCTGCTTTTCCTCATCCAGCCCTCATACTGCAGTACTGGGAGCTGGAGGGTGTTGATAACACACCCGTGTTATGACTGCCAGTGCTCACACGTCACAGAGGCTGGGGGGGCAAGATATAGTCAACCTGAGCTGACCAGTGGGATATTCCATACTATATGATGTCAGCTCAACTATAAAGGGAGAGGGCAGGAGGAGGATGTGGGGGCATTCGGCTTTGTCTCCAAGCGGTTGCTACGTGTTCCTGGAGCTCTGCTTCATGGACTCGGCCCGACATCGCCTGCCAACGGGAAGTAACGAATAACATCTTTGTCTATCCTAACCCACGGCTCTTTGCGTCTTATTCTCTCCCTGCGTGTCGTGCTGACAGGGGTTAGGGGGAGTGATAAAAGGGCTTGGTGGGCACCTGGTGCCATGCCAGGGTCAACCCACCACAGTTATCTAGATCCTTGCATTTGGTTTCATAAAGGCCAGCTGTTTGCTGATCAATGAGCTGTCAATGGTTATGGAGAACACCAAGAATTGCTTGGGATTTGTCAAGTGTTTGTCCTTGCACATAAAGCTGTGAGTGTTACATTTCCTAGGCATGCTCTGAAAGTCCACGTACTGAAAATGTCTGGTGAAACAAGAGCAGAATACTTTCATGTGAAACAGCAATCCTTGAGGATTACACATCAGTTCCAAGAGACAGGGTTCAGTTCCCAGCATAGCCTATGAAGATTCAAAATGATACTCTCTTTCCCATTTCCAAGGGAAAAACCTTATGGAATAGGACAGAGAAAGAAAATTTCTAGAGCTCAGTGATGTGCCTATTCTGCTGCAGTTCTGTATTTTGAATTCATGCTGACACAGATATGGCTCTACCAAAATAGATTAAAAGCACCTTTTTACTAGACAATTGTATACGAATATACAAAAACTTGGTCACTGTGCTGTGATATTTCCCCAAAAGCATTCTCCTAGTTTCCATGTACTTGTTTCATGGAATTTAAAATCATTCTTATGTGTTTAAAAGGATTTATCCATCATTAGTTTCTCCCATTGGACATGGATAATCATAAATAATATACCATAACATCCTTGTGGGAAAGCTCAGGAAGTGTGGGTGAGAAGAGCGGAAAGTGAGATAGCTTGAGAACTGGCTGAATAACAGAGCTCAAAGGGTTGTTGCAATCAGTGGTGCAGAGTCCAGCTGGCAACCCATAAGTAGTGGTGTTCCCCAGGGGTCAGTTCTGGGTCCAGTCTTATT
>WTSP01016108.1:6042-23793 GCA_025331215.1 Actenoides lindsayi
CACCAGAGGCTGGGGGGGCAAGATGGGGGAGGGGATACAGCCAACCTGAGCTGACCAGTGGGATATTCCATACCATACGATGTCAGCTCAACTATAAAGGGAGAGGGCAGGAGGAGGATGTGGGGACATTCGGCTTTGTCCTCCAAGCGACTGCTACGTGTTCCTAGAGCCCTGCTTCCTGGACTCGGCCTGACATTGCCTGCAGACGGGAAGTAGAGAATAACATCTTATCTATCCTAACCCACTGCTCTTTTCGTCTTATTCTCTCCCTGCATGCCGTGCTGACAGGGGTTGGGAGTAGTGATAGGGGCACCTGGGGCCGTGCCAGGATCAACCCACCACAGTAAAAAAAAAAATTCCTAGATTGAAGCTCCTCACCTAATTTTTACTGATTTTGGTTACTCACTGGAGAAAAGCTTCACTGCTAAATGATGCCTGGACATATCTTACCCATCTGATATGGTGTTCTAGAAGACTGGCTATCGTACTTGTGCAATTTATTATATTATTGTGTAAAATTTATTTTTCCAACGTACCCTCAGAAACTGTCAGTTAGATTAGACTGTGAATTAGAAACTGTGTCTGTGGGTTAGGTTCATTAGTAGGTCCCATGCTAAACAGATATATAGGGATTTGGGTGAGTTTGTTCCATTTTTTCTGTTTGTTCAGTAGGGGGGAGTATCTATGGTTGGTTTTTTTGTGTGTGTGTGTGGTGGTTTAACCTCTGCTGGCAGCTAAACACCACACAGCTGCTCACCCACCACTTTCCCCACACATACATATGCCCTTCTACACCCTCTCCTGTGGGATGGGAAGGAAGGAGGAAGAAAAGGTGAGGAAGAAAAAAGGTGAGACCCCATGGGTCGAGATAAGGGCATTTTAAAAATAAAACCACAGTGCTAATGACAGTACTAATGAAATGATATCCAAAGAGGCTGGGAAGGCTCTACCTGTGCCCAAGACACCAACTTTCCCTGCTTCAGCCACAATGAAGCAAGTTGAAAACAGACACTCTCACCCCAGGCCAGCCCTCTCCTTATATAGAGGCATGACTCAGTATGCTATCAAATATCCCATTGTCTGGTTCAGTTGTTTTTCTGGCTGAGTGGATCCTACCAGCTGCAGCCCCTCCCAACTGCTTGGGCCAACAGCTGTTTGTGATAATTAACCCAAACTGAACCCAGGACAGTGTGCTAACTTTTAAGACATACTCTATAATCTGGTTTTACATGATTAGGGTCTTAAATAGCAATGTGCTACCTAATCACTTTTGCTTTGAAACTAAATGGAGCTGTGTTTTCTAAAATGAAAAATATCCTATTTAACTTATTTTATATGTATGTGTATATATGTAAAATTATTTATAACATATCTGTTCCTTACATCTGACTGATACTTCCAAGGAGGAAAGCTCTTTGTTTGTCAAGGGTTCTTGCAGCTTATGCCTCACCTGAAATCATAATCCTTTTTTTTTTTTTTTGACCTGATTATCATTTCTATGGCAACCAATTGTAATATCAAAATGGAGCATTTTGCCTTCACATATGAAATAAGCAGCAGGATGTGATTAATTCTAAAAGTGCAAGGCTATTCTGAAAACTGTCTACAAAAATAGTGTTGTGACATTCAATAGGTTTTTTTACTCCCATAATTTCTCAATCAAATTCATCCAGCTTACAATTGAAATGCTTTTCTGTCTGCCATCTCTTTAAAGTGGGACTGGGATTTGGAAGCTTATTTGTCTTCTATCTGACTCACGGATCACCAATAATAAAGATTTTTGCAGGTCAAGAATGGCCTTCAGATTGACTTGTGCAACTCCATTACTTTCAGTCAGATTGCATAAATGTAACTGAATGCAAAGAATCAGAATAGTGAAACAGAAAAATAGTCTTGCAACTGGAATTTTTACTTAATAATTGCATTGATTATGTTCAGGCAAGAAAATTATGCAGTGCACTCTCCAAGATCTGTATTGTTTCTACCTGCTAAAAATTAATTTTTGCTTATAAGACCTCACTGTTGACAAGTTACACTATACATAAATCACAGGCCCAAGTCACAGACTGTTTTGACAAAGTCAATTTTGAGCCTGAAGATGTGGGTCTGTTTATGAGGTATTCTATCTATTTAAAAAAAACTTTTATTCTTTTCTTTCTTTTTTTATTTTTCATTTTTAAATTAAAGGGTCCCATCGTCATATCTGTACTGTCTGTCCAGCTTCATCCTGCTTGAATAGTGTTGCTAGAAACATCAATGATTTCTTAGTTTTCTTGCAGTTCTCCATGAAATATGTCAGAGGCCTGATGGCAGTAAGAGATACTGCTTCCCCTGCTCAGTCTTTCCCAGGGTTATCCTTGAGCTGCCCACAGCCCAGACGTCATTTCAACCCCCTGGGACCACCCGCCCCTGCTCCAGTGGTGCCAGTCTTCAGATCCCAACAGCCCTGCACTGTCCAGCCATGAGTCCTACCCACATCCCAGCCCAGCATTGGCCTGTCCCCAGGAAGATGCCCCATACCCAGGACTGTTCCTGCACCTGCTGCCTCCCTGCTTCTGGCTGGCATGGTGGGACAGGATTTGGGTACTCCTCACCCCAGGCTCCCAGTCCCTAGAGGGCCTTCAGACCACTCAATGCCTTAGCATGAGACAGTGTCATTGTTCAGGCACTGGGCTTGTTTTGTTAGTTTTCAGTTAAAGAAGACTTTTATGACTGGGACAGTTGTTATTTAATAATTGTGATGTATTTATTTGACTTGCTTAAAGCAGCCATTGATTTTTTAAGTTCTCCTGATAAAGGCAATGCTAAAATATTTAAGGTAGTAGGATAGGAATAAGCCTCAGTACAAAGGATAAAACAAGCTTGAGCAGTTTTCATTTAAGTGAAAGAAGCATTAACATGGTAGTTGGATACTCACAGAGTCCATACTTCACTATTTGTTTACAGTCAAAGCTAGTAATCAATGGTGGGGTTTTCACACCTGTTTGGACAAAATATTGAAAAACCTGTTCATGAATTAGTTCTTGGCCTTCACCTATAACCAAACAAATGACTTCACATTCCCTAATCTTGATAAAAGTTTTTCTGAAACTTGTACATGGATTAAACTGAGTGAAAAAGGATACATTTTTGTGTAGGTTCCAGATGTACAGCTTTAAGATAGGTAGATACTTCTAATTAATTTAAAGATAAAAGGTTCTGCACAATTGTTTTTTTACTGTCTATAATACATAGAAAAGCATTTAGAGTAATCAGAGAAAGGACTGAAATGATACTCAGATCTGGATTAAATGTTCATTCTGTCCCTGTGTTAAAGCATAGTTAGATGAAATGCCTTTAGCTGTTCTCCATAAAAAATCTTTATCTACTTAGATGTATTGTCATTAAAAGATTTGTCAGGAAAATTTCCCTTAAGGGAAAATTTCTTCTTTCTTCTCAATTGTGAACTCTTGAGGACTTTTCTTATGTTTAAGAAATGTAATGTGATGGATGAGTAATTTATCTTGGAAACAGTGTCAGGGCCTTGAGGGCACCATCAACACTGACTGTGCCTGCCCACCTCCCCCGGTGCTTCACCCAACCTGCTCATGGTCCAGGATCCCATTTCAGCTTACTGGGGCTATCAGCCCCTGCCCTAGTGATGCCACAGCAGGACAAGTGTCCCGATCCCCAGAGCCCTGCCCTACCCAGCTGTGGGTCCTGCTGAGACGGGCTTATCTATGGGCCTACATCCTAGTCTAGCATTGTGCTGACCTCTGGGAGGTGCCTGATGCAGAGGGCTGTGGGACTGGGGATCCCCCAGAGAAAACCAGTCTGCCCCGCACCCTGCATCTTCATGCATCTCCCAGCTCCAGAGAACTTTATCTCCTACCTCATAAAGATGATTGCTGTTCCTATCCAGGAGTTACATTTTCATTTTGTTGTACTTAGTCACAATCCAGTGCTGGATTAGTGTATGCTTTGCTTGCCAATAAGGAGTTATTTCCCTTGGTAGCAGTCAGTCACACAATGATGTTTTTTTCAAGGATCCCAGGATATATCCTTGACCTGAGCTGTAAACCCTCCAGGTAATAATGGCACAATATTACCATGAGTCTTGGTATGAAACACCTGCATACTTTGGTGCTTGCCATCCAGGTTTTGCCTGGTCATCCTCACTGTTCTCTTCATGCTGGCGTGTCTGATCACCATAGAGGGGAAAACATTATGTCAGTGGAAAACTTCTGACTCCTTCAGTGATGGAGTTCTTTGCAGGACAGAGCCTTCACCACTGGCAGCAGAGTTGTGGCTTCATTGTTCATGTTGCTAATCATGGTAAGATCGTTCCAATAAAATCCTAAAGGTTTTCCCTCGCAGTCATGTTGTTTAATCACCTAACACTAAAGTACTCTGTGGTTTAGACAAATGTTGCTTTGCCACTAGTTTGATAATTCGGTACATTTTATCCAGTGTGAAGCCTATAAGCAGTGAATGTTCTCCCGAGCCTTCCCCAGATTAGGAATAAGACAAAGAAATTATGTTAGTAACAAAGTCCTTTTAATATATCAGACTACTCTTTCATCATCAGAGCTGAACTTGTTAAAAATGATTTGATTAAATTTTTCTTTCATCCATTTGGCCTCCTAAACTAAACACCAGAGAAGAACTGGCAGTCTAAAAATGACAAGAGACTCATCATTTGTGTTAAATGATTTTTATAATGACGAGTATAGGAGACAGAAAACTCCTATATGCTTTAATGTGTAATGAAAGATATCATAAGCTCCTGGATAAGCCAAATGAATACTGAATTATTAAGCTTCAAATTTTTTTTCTGATTTCTTCTTGTACAGGACATCCTGAGAAGTCTATATGTCTCACCATGCATCATTTCTTCTTCTTTTTCCATTCATTGCTAGATATTGCAGGATACTTGTCCAGCCAGGCAGCCTGATCCATAAGCCTAAATTGAGCTAAGTAGGACTAATGCTCGAATGCAATTCTGTTGTACACTCCTCTAGTATCTTTAACTGTGAATGTGCTCCTTGCCATATTTTTGGCCAATGCTAAACAATAGCGTCCTAGATAATGGTCAAGTATGGTCAAAGATACTGTGAGTCAAGAACTTTCCTTCATGGACAGTACAGAGGAAGTTATTTAGGAGGTGAAGAAAGCTTGCCAAACTGGTGCAAGTTGATGTAACTCAGGATCAGACAGTAGATTTTAGTCTGCTTTATTTATTCATACAAACACAATCATAGACAAAGATGCAATAAACTGTAATCATTGATGGATACTGTATCATTCAGAAAGATATTTGCCAAATCAAAATCACAGATTCACAGAATGATAGGGGTTGGAATGGACCTCTGGAGAGGTTCAATCTCATCCAACACCCTGAATAAAGCAGGTTCACCTAGAGCAAGTTGCACAGGATCTCAACCGGGTGGGTTTTGAATATCTCCAGAGACAGAGAATCCATATCCTCTCTGTGAAACCTGTTGCAGTGCTCTGCCACCCTCAAAGTAAAAAAGCTTTTCCTCATGTTGAGATGGAAATTCCTATGTTCCAGTTTGTGCCCATTTCCCCTTGTTCTATCACTGGGCATCACTGAAAGGAGTCTGGTCCTATACTCTTGACACCCGCCCTTTAGATATTTATAAATATTGACAAGATCCCCTCTTAGTTTTCTCCTCTCCAGACTAAACAGGCTCAAGACTCTCAGCCTTTCCTCATAGGAGAAATGTTCCTGTCCCCTCATCATCTTTTCAGCCCTCTGTTGGGGTCTGTTCAGTAGTTCCCTGTCTCTCATGAACTGGGGAGCCCAGAACTGGCAGAATGTTACACATGTGGCCTTACTAAGGCAAAGTAGAGAGGGAGAACCTCCCTTGACCTGCTGGACAGACTTTTCTTAACAGACCCCGGGATATCATTGGCCCTCTAGTCCACAAAGGCACTCCGCTGGTTAATAGTTAACCTGTTGTCCACCAGAACTCCCTGGTCCTTCTCTGTAGAGCTTCTTTCCAACAAGTCAACAGCTAACTTGTATATAGGGATATTCCTCCATAGATGCAGGACCATACACTTGCCCTTGCTGAACTTCATTAGATTCCTATCTACCCAACTCTCCAGCCCATCCAGATCTCGCTGAATGGCAACACAGCCTTCTGATATATTAGTCAACCCCCCAGTTTCATATCATCCAGGTCACTGATGAATATGTTGGACAAGATTGGACACAATACTGATACCTGGAAAACACAAAAAATCATGTTTTCACTTGAAAAAACACCAAAATGTTTCACTCAGGATCTTTTTATATTTCTGATCAGTATTTATTTTTGTTAAAAGAATCTTCATTTCTGAAATTGTGGATTTGATCTTGGAAATGTACCGAGGTCTGATGCTTATTTTTCATTGGTGTGTACCTATGATTTTTTTACTCTCAGTCTTACATTTTCAAGATAACAGTGGATAAGAGCAGAAGAGAAATGAAGATTAGGAGTAGGTAAAGATTCTCTGAAGTTGAAGAGAATTTTATGAGTTCCTGTCAAATTCCCTTTTCACCTTCTTTTGAATACGGATACTGGGAAAAAACCCAACTATGTAAACCCACTTGTGTACTTTTTCGGCTTGTTTTTTCTTGAACATTTATGTTTAGAGTATACCTGAAATGAAGACCCTCTATCTAACGTGCAAAATAAATGCATTTTTTTTAATTTTAATTTTCACTGTCTTCCTTATCCAAAAATACCTACCTGCAAATTATTTCAAAATACTCTCATTCAAATACCACTGTATCAAAACCAAGAGATATGCCAATATAAATGGTTCACTAAAGACATGTATAATATGAGGAATCAAAGTGAAAATTAGTGTAAATGAATTATTATGTTTCTAAGAGATGTTTAAGCTGCATACCACATTATTGTATAAATGACTGGGAATCATTTAAAAACTTTCATGAAGTGCATCAGGCATGTTATCCAATTTCAGTAAGTAATTTTTAGATTAAACCGACATATTTGCATTTCTTATAATATATTTACCCCTAAACCAACACAAACAGGAAGAATCTTTGAGACTGTTGTTTGAATCCTGGTGTAAACCACTTAGGTGCAAAAATTCATACACTATCAAAAACTTAATCTAGCCAGCACTCTGTTCTCTTACTAAGTGTCCAACATTTTCTGAGTTGGGGAAAATTTAACTAATGACAATGGAGGAAACTCCCAGATTGTATAAGGGCATAATTGTTTAAATACCTTATGAGTTACTCACATTAAAATCTGTTGCCAAGTCTTAATGAAGAATATTGTCCTGAGATCAATTTGAATGTTAAACTCATTTACTTCTTCAACCTGTTATTTCTTCAGATGTTGTTTCATGGTAAAATAACAGACTTCTCCAGAAAACAGAACAAAACATTTTAAGCATATTTTCATTTTTATGTTAAAAATATTTGGTTTAATTACTGCATAATAGGACTTTAAGAATGTAATATGCACAAGAATTTCTCTATAACAACTAAAGGTTTAATTGTTCAAGTAATCTGCTGTTAAGTTTTAACACTACACTACTATCGTAATTTTTAAAACTTTGTTTCTAATCAACTGAAATCAGTGAATTATTAAGAAATACAATAAATAAAAGTAGTAAAATCTATTCCTTTGAAATATGTATTAGAGATGTAAATTTTAAGAGAAACTCCCACATTCCTCTCAAATTATTATATTTTTTATAGTCTACAAAAGGACTAACTGCAGTGGTAATAGTAAGCGTGAAAGTAGTTTTTCAAAATGCCTCTTTATTTAAATCTAGAAAAGGATAAAAAATGTAAAATTCATTTTCATACGACAGTACTCTATTTAGTATACTATTTTAAAACATTTGATGCAATTAAGGTACTGGTAGGAAGGTAGTCCTCTGTTCAACTATTACTTATAAATTTATTTCATTAATTTAATGCAGTCACTTAATCTCAATTCCCTATTTGGAAAAGAATGAAGATAATCCTGTACCAGGCAAAATTAAGAAAGCAGAAAAAAAAATAATCTACATCTGACATTGTTCCTTCAGTTGTGTTTGTATAGATGTGGTGGGTTGCTACAGCCAGGGAGAGATCACTCACCAATTACCATCACAGGCAAACAAGACACTACTTGGGATAATTAATTTAATTTATTACCAGTCAGAATCAGAGTAGGCTAATGAGAAATGTATTGGTTTGGCATGGCTGGAAGATAAAGTTAATATCTTCTATGGAGCTTTGGACATTAAGTGCCAATAAAAGTTAGTTGGACTTTGATCTGGGTCATCACAAATATTCCACCTAATCCAGTGGCAGTACAAATATTTCTAAGTTTCCGTGTTTCATATTTTTTTTAAAATGCTGTCCATAGATGTTTTGTAGCTGACAAAAAAAAAAAAAAAAAAAGTGCATTAAAGAAGGAGAAGGAGGAACAAGAGAAAGAAAAGAAGAAAATTACATTCTTGTATTTAGACATTAAGTTGACATTCCTATACATTGTGCAGCTCAGTGCTATGATGATTCATGGGACAATGAATTATTCTAATTTTATTTTTTTTTAATCAATATAACACTGGGTTATAGTACTCATGCTTTATTCTTCAAGGTGAATTATCCTTTCACTTTTTAATATTTTAAATTATAATAATCCAAGATATAAGCCCATAAATAAAAATATAGAACCTCATGCATCTGTACTGTGTATTAATTTTGCTTCAGTATTATGTATTGATTTAGATGATCATCCATAAGGAAAATACATAAAGAAAGGATATGGTCAAGTATTCCATATACAGGCAAGATTCTTATTAATGTTGGGCATATTTCTGGCATTATTAAGAACAGAGTCTGTTTTCTTGATTCACCCTCCATGAACACATTTTGTTGTAGATAGAATAGCAATAGGAGCCTGACTCCATGTCCCACTATATAATTTCACATGTCTGTAATGATATTGAAATTTTACAGTCAAAATGCATCTTTTGTTCTTTTATACAGTGACGCCTTTACAAGTAATGATACCAAGTCAACATTGTGACGTAAGTATAAAATCCTGTAAGTGATTTAGTTAAAATTCTCAGTAGTCAAAACTGGACTAGCTTTCAGGAGGAGTATGTCACCATGCTTTAGAAGAGCTCTTTTCATGAATGAAGTCCTGTTAACTACTCTTAAGAGCTAGTCATGCATCTGCAGGATATTCAAATAAAACAGTAAGTTGTAATGAGTGGTGTTAAACTTAACAGCCTATGAGTTATACCAATTTGTGTTTTAGAAGTCATGTTCCATGGAAATAATATGGAAGTGTGAAAATAATTAAGATATTCAAAAAAACTTTCTTGCTGACCTGCATGTTTATTTAACTGTATATTTTATAAACCTTTGTTTTAAGTGTAAATTTAGGCATGTGTACCTTTTTGCTTGGGAAGTAGTCAAACTCTGTTGTGTTAAGACAATTATTAACCTTCTAAAAGTTACTGTATCAATTTAATTAACTGAATTTATTTGCAAACAAAGCCTTTGTACTATCAACAAGAACTAATGATGTATAGCTCTGTTAGATACATTCAAGATAGAGCCACATAAATCTTAAGAAGAAGTTAATAAACAGGGCTGTCACTGTAAGCACAATAACGAGAGACTTCTCTGTGAATACTTAAGAACCGAAATGTGCAGAATGTAATAGTGCAAGGAATGGTTTCCTTTCTCTCCGGCCTCTCCATTTCTCCATGATAAACATATATAAACTCTTCACTCATTTTAGAGATACAGTCACAGTGGCTTCTAAGACAGCTCTTTAGAGAACCTAATTAATGTCATTGAGACATGCCACTGAAATAGTAACTGAAGTACATCTGCAGGAAGTGTCACTATGGGACTTTTTGTTGCTCTTAACATTAATATAGAAGGAATAAGAAAGCTTAGTCAGTTAAGGCATTAAAGTATGCTTGTCACCTTGAATAGTGAAATACTCTAGTAGTTTGGATGACCTGATTAAGGACACATTGACTATTTAGTTATGTGAAAAATGATCATTGTTAATCTTGTTTAAATTTATTAAGACTAAAAATGAAAACAGAGGTAAGAAAATATCCATCTAGAAGAATACTGAGATAGTATTAAATGGGTCTTGTACTTAAACAACCTCTCTAATTCCCAGTCCTTCAAGACAGATACTATTCTACTTTTATTTTTTCTTGAAGATTAATATATTGTTTCACAGTCACCTGGATGCCATTATGTTTCATTAAATATGTATTTTTCAGAGTCAACAGTGATGGGCTGATACTATTTTTTATTTTTCATATTGTTGAAGTCAACTCTTGTTTTCTTGAAAATAAGAGAAATATATGGGGGGAGGGGGAAGCTAAAAGCATAGCAAATCTAGAAAATACCGTTGCCTCTTACAAACTTATTGGAAAATGGCCATCTAAAACAGAAAGATGCAATGTTTTTAGCATTCCCAGTGAGTCTATACTGCATTGTCTTATAGCTAAAGCTACACGTTTGTGTCCAAGAAGAAAATACAAGCTACTTGTTCTGTAGCTATAGCAATGGAATAGAGGATTAATATGCTGTTTTGAGCAGCTGAGGTGGATTTTGGTTTAGAAGGCAAAACCAAGATAGGTAGGAATAAAAAAGTGCCAATTTAGAATGCAGTACAGAGGAGGCTAAGAACATAATGGACATGTCTCATAACAAGTAATGTTTGAAAAGAGATCAAGCTATCTCAGGTTCAAGGCAATGAAAACTTGAAAAGCTCACTATGTTTAGCAAAATCTTTGGTGAGTCTCACCCTTTCTGCCCTTGAATTTTCCTTCTATCATTATTAAAAGGATTAAAGTGAAAAAGATATCTCATTCTCTCATTACTTTCTAGAATTATTTATTACCACATCAATTGCATTCTATTGCTTTGTTTCTTACTACCCTTGTCTGATAGATTCAGTGTTAACATGGTTCCTGGGATTTGTCAATATCTGATTCAATTTGCTATGAGTTTGTTTTTCTGTCTTTCATTTTTGTTAACCTCGTGACATATTTAATGTATCAACTGATCTGAACTGTTGTGTTATGCTGCACAACACCTATTCTTTTCTCTTCAAACCAGACAGGCTAACAGTTGTTTATAGTAGCATTGTTTTTCTTTTCTCTTTTTTTCTTTCTTTTTATCATAAGGAGGAAGAAATAGTACAGAGAAATGGGTTATATGTTTTCAAGCCTCTAACATATGACAAATATCCCATTTGTCCTATTAGTGTAACACATTGTGGAAATAATGTACTGAGAAAAATTAATAACTACGTGCCTGTAACGTGTTACAACGACTTACTATTCGTGGATAGAACTAGTAAATTCCACTCGGGTGAGTTACATCTCATCTTTAGTTAGGTGTAATTTTTTTTTCCTTTTCTAGTTCATTGTTCTGCACCATAAAACTTCCAAATAGGCTGTTATTGTCTTCTTCTCCCTTTGACTTTTTCATACACTTAATATGAAAATATATTCTCAACATTATGTGTCTCATTCATCTAATACATAGGTGGCAAGCCAGTATTAAGATATAAAAGTGCTGTTGCTTTAAGAAGACAGGCAGACTCATCAAAAACTCACTGAAAAAAATACAGCAACCTTTCTGTTGATTACAGTGTCCACAGATCACAATTTTTTCACAAAGTTTGCAGAAGAATGTATTTTTAGAACGATAATTGAATTGAAATACCCACACAACTGAGCACTTTCAAACAGTATGACAATGCCAACTTCATGGAGAGGATTGACATATTGGTTAGTCTGCTTCCAAACCTACTTAATGTTTTCCATTTCTCTATGCAGCAATAAACCCATTTCAGAACTAGTGATTGCCATCCCATTAATTCACGTGTACATCACTAAAGAGAAATGCTGCTATTTTGCATGTTCCCCCAGCTGCAGGCACTGGTGGGCAAAAACTAATTCCCTGTGTAAGATAAGTAATTACGGTGATCCACGCTCTAATACATACATTAGTGCTATATAATTGTAATAGGCACATAAACCAGTATGTGTCCAGAGGCTCTTACAAATGAAGCCATGGAAGTCCTAAAAACCACAGGAACTACATTTTTTTTCTGGCATGGAAATATTTTCTCCAAGGAATAGGAGTACATTTTTATTCCTTTGACTTTATAGCACCTTCCAAAAACTACAACTCTAATGATAAGGAAAGGCATACATATTGGAATATATGGGTGGTAAATTTTCTTAGCTGTTTTCATTCCATTAGTTATTCAAGGCTCATTATATAAACATAAACTGTGTCTTCAATCTGGAGAGTGTCATGCTAGCAGGTTTACCTAATGGATTTTTTTTATCATCAGTTAAATGCATTGAATGACAAACTGTTGTGAGAGATTGGGGAGACTCAAGAGAAATGTCTGAAGTTGTGAAAAAAACCAAACCAAAACAATTAAAATGATATTCAAAAGAAATTCATATGAAACGTGTCTAATGTCCAGATCCTTTAGCTGCTGGATTTTTCTACATCCTTTAGAAAGAGAAGAATTATTCAAGGGGTTTTGGGTCTTTCTCTTACAGGAAAGAAAATTTACAGAATTTGTTTGGGACCGTGTCAAGAGTTTTCCAAAGTAGAGGTGGAGTAAAAGAGTTCAGAAAGGTATCAGGAACAGATGAGGGAAACTGTCAGGACAGAAGCAGCTAAAATGAGATCACAGAGAGAATGTCAATTGAGAGAATAGATTATTCCAGGGAGAGCAGCACAATCCTGTCCAAAGTCACTTTTTTGTACTTTATTCTATTTTCTGATGACAGTTCTAATATACTCAAGAAATGAAAACAAGTTAAGCTCGAAGATAGTTATCTCTAAGGTGGCCTGTGAACTTTTATTGGTAAAAGCGGATTCATTATGTCACAAGAGAAAAAGGTAACTGAAACAATTTCCATACATAAAGTTTTTACAAGAGACTGCCAAGAATGCTGTCTATTAATTTTCAGCACAGATTTTCCCGCATACAGAAAACAAAATTACTTTTCTAAAAACAACTGTTTTGCTTGATCTTAAAAAAGTGCCATTACAAAACACCTTAAACATCCACCAACCATCACGATTCATGGTAGTAATCATACAGCCCAACTAGAAACACCTTTATACTTGAGCATGGAGAGAGATTATTCCATATGCTAATACTGTCTATGGTATATTCACAGAAAACTTTAGCTCTCGTATCATATGATTTCAGTGTGAACTGCCTGAAATGCTCAAAGCTTTGGTCCGGTGAGGAAAGCTTCTCAGGTAATCACTTATTTCCAGCACACATGCAGCATCATTAAGTATACTCTGCATTTCATCAAGTATACTATGGCCCAGAGTATAATATTTTACATTCAGATTTTGAGTGGTATAATTTTGTTGAGTTTTTTTCGTTCTGTAAAATGCTCTGCAAGATAACAATATCACATCACTGCAAGGAAAAAAAAAAAAAGATATTAAAAATACATACTATTTGTGCAAAAGAGCAATTCTGCAGCCAACAGTATTTTTTTTTATATCCACCTTCTGCATTTTCTATACCAGAATTGCTTTAAAGTACATGTGGTGTATATTTCTAGTGTTTGGTCATTGTTCCATATTTCCCTTACTCTCATCTGATTCATTCCTTTAAAAGAGGGAAAAAAGGAACATATCCAATGGAAAAGTTTTGTAGCAGATCTAATAAAGCAGAGGTTTCTGGGAAAGCCTAGTTGATATGAAGTGCCAAAGAAAATGGTAGAGTACTTTCAACATAGTCTGAATGAAAAACAATCTCATGCAAAAAAGGTACTTAAACATAGCGATCATTTTCTCTATCTATTGGACTTTTTGTGCAGCAAGAATAAGCCTTTTTGATATTAACCTAAATGTCAAGCTGGTACACATTTCTATGTATGTCATACTATCTGCATTGACATGATCTAATGTAACTTGCATTCTGTAATGTGTAATTCATGTTATAGGGAGTGAAACATTATCATTTCTTAGGGGTAAAAGAGGCTTTGCCATGTTCACCATTCCAGAAGAGTAATGAATATTTCAGTCTTTAATCTCTGTGTTTTTATAAATCAAATAAATGTTAAAAGATCTCATTAGTAAAAATGTTTCTGTAAGGAAAAAATAATTTGGTTTAAATACAAACATGGAAGATATTAGAAAAGATGCAAGTTGTATAAACTACTCTCAAGTAATGATACGCATTCATTTCATAGAACAAGAAACATAGTAGCTATTTTTTTTTCCCTCTGCAATTTTTATTTAATTTTTGATATGAATGTGTTCCATGTGAAAAAGAAAATGACAATAGAAAAATCCTCATATGACTGCATGGTATCATAAATTATAGAACACATTATCTCCAGTAAAAAATCTATGTCAGCAGGAATGGTAAAAAATATTTAAATGAAGATGTTTTCAAATAAATTCTGGAAATATTTAGTTTTGGATTCATCTGACCTGCTACAGGAGACCGTTTACCAATCATATCTTCTTTTGTTTTCTGAGCTTGAAAAGCTTTGTCTCTGGCTTACATGTGCTTTTAAAGGCCTAGGTATATTATAGAATGCACTTTCCAGAAAGTTTAGGTGAATGATTGAAACATAAGACAGATAAAATCAGACTTTGTAGTAAACAAAACATAGCAATAAGATGATAGCCTAAACATAGGCCTGTAAGATGGCTTAGAGTATTGCACTTTACCCTTAGCTTCAACTCTAAAGAGATATGACTGTTTTACAATTTCTAGGTCTTAATTGCCTGCTCCATCTTGCATCTTCTAGTTGCCTACATTTGGGCAAACCCAAAGACTGTAATGCAGTCCAGTCAAAGCGCTACATCTAAATTTTCCTAGTATCCAACCTTAACCTCTCCTGGCATAGCTTGTGGCCATTTCCTCTCATCCTACAGGGGAAAAGAGACCCACCCCCACCTCTCTACAACCTCCTTTCATGTAGTTGTAGATAGCAATGAGGTCTACCCACAGCCTCCTTTTCTCCAGGCTAAACAGCCCTAATTCCCTAGCTGCTCCTCACAGGACTTGTTCTGTAGACCCTTCACCAACTTCATTGCTCTTTTTTGGAAGTGTCTTTCTTGAGGTGGGGGGACCAAGACTGAACACAGTGATTTCTGTCTGGTTATGCAGTAACAGTCCTAGAATGCTTCTATACTGTTATTAGTTATATCATTTAGATTAAGGTTCAAGACAGACTTACTAATTATTTCCTTATCAGTACATTTTTTTTTAGTTTATAGGTACCACAAGCCTCCCTTTTGGCAACAGAAATGTTATGGCTTGTATTATAGAGAAAAGCATCTTGTATTATTACTGTAAAGCTACTCTAGCATTATTATTTATTAGTTTACTGAAGCCTGTGAGCATACAGATCAATATACATTTCTCAGTCTCTGTTGTTATTGGAGAAAAAAAAAAGAATATTCTACAAAACGTTTGGGTGGCGGACACCTGAATGCCTCAAAGTATCAGTTTTGAAGTTACACCATCTTTTGATGGAGGTGGAATTGCACTGAAATAATAACTTGGTGAAAAGCAAAGATGTTTTCAGCTTGTTGAAATGATGCCTATCCACTGAGATGAGAAGACTGTTCTTTAAAAATGGAATGCTATTGAATCAAGATAACATTTGGATCTCAGTCTTCAGCTGTATTCTGGATAAGTCCTAAGTATATAGCATAAATACAAATTCTACATGTTCCTCTCTAAATTGATATGCAGTGTTGGTATGAATCCTTAAAGTATTACCATCAGATAGAAAATCTAATTTAAGAAATAGTTTCCTATCTAATTGAAATTCTTTGGAGAAAGCAAAATATTAACTTTAAACTTTTTCTGCTTTTAAGGATATCACCAAAGTGATCTGGAAATCTAGCTCTTCTGTGCATACTGCCAGAGGCAGTAGACAGATAAGAGCAGATCAGATTACTCTCTCTCTCTGGTCGAGTGAAGTCCCTGCAAATCAATATTGTAACGAAGTATTATATATGCACTCATATTTTTCTCCAAGAAGTCATAACTGAAATAATTAAATTTTGAGTGTATTTGGGATACCTGATAAAAAAAGAGCAGAAATTTGCTACATGAAGGAGATGTACCTCTAAGAACTAAAGTGTGGGAAATCCATTGATTTTTCAGAGTAATCTCTTTTCAGGGGTACTTTTCACATCAATATATCAAATGTGCTAAGTTTTTTGAAAGGGAAAATAATGTTAGTTGTTCAGGGAATGTCTTTCAAGGCTCATTAGTATGTAATATAGAAAAAGAAAAGTGGAAGAAATTTTGAAAATATAATGCAAAAACCTAAATGTCTATGATCAGTACAAATTAACATTTGATAACAAGGGAATAAACAGAAGTTTCATTGATCCCTCAATGGTGAGAGATCACTACAGGTGATTGGTGGTCATGTCTACAGTAGGGAGCAATTTGTTATATTCACAGGTCACTGTTTCCACTTGAGCTACAGGAAGCTGATCCACAGCTGAGTTGTAAAATACAAGCAGCTGGAACCATGTTGCATCATATACTCAATAGCCTTATTAGTGTTAACGGAGGCGTAGCAATAAAGGCCTGTTATATCCATGATAAAAATACTTTGATAGCATGTTATCCACCCCCTTGTAAACTACAGAATTTATTTAGTTTTTGTTTTATAATATATGTCTTTTGGAGAGAGCTTTATTAAAGAGGTTTATAAATTACATGGAATCAGAGCATTGTCTTCTGTCAATGACCTACAAAAAACATACTAGAGCTAGTCACAGTATATTAGAATATGTCTGGAGATAGTATTTTTCTGGTCTGTAACTGAGCTGTCTCCCACCATTACAGCCTTACGGGTATGAAAATGCTCTTTTTTTTTTGGTTTTGTTTTTTTTTTCTTGGGGGGGTGTGTGTGTGTGTGTCCCCATATAATACGTTCTTTTGTACAGAAATAACTGCAGTGGATGCACTAATATGATAGCTATAGTTGAGTTCTTGATGCATTTGTCTTTTTGCAAGCTATGGCAGTTTGATTTCCCAAATTTGAGAATAAAGTTGTGTTTATATAATTGAGAAAAGTTGTGTTCCAAAAGATAGATAACAATGAAAAGGTTGGGGAAGAGCAAAAAAGACTCCTTCCTCAAAACTGCCCTTCCAAAATCTAAGATGTTGTAATGAGACCTAGGTCAGAATTCCAGTGCAGGTTTGTGGATATTTAGAAAGATCTACTTATAATTACTTTTTTTTTAATCTCTTTTCTTTAAAAAAAATCAAAAAACAAAACTCAATACTCCAAATAGCAAATTTATTTTCCATTGTTGAAATAGCAATTCAACACATGCTATAAGCAGAAAAAAACCCAGGTTATTGCTTGCTCTCTATTTGAGTTGTAGAAGCAACACCTTCACATACATTTACTTGTCCTCATACAGATATGGATTTAGTTCTCTTTCTAAAGCTGTTTCCATAATGAAAATAACTGATATGAAGTATGCATAAACCCTGAATAATTAATGCATTTTTAAAAGAGAATAAGTTACTGAGAATTCTAAATGTGATAACGTGCTCATTATTTTGCTCAATGTTAACACTTACTTATTCAGTTCTTTAGCTTAAATAGTTTTCTTCTATTATCTAACATGTTTTTTCTGGAAAGTTTTTCTTGGTTGTTACAGTTATGGTATTTATAACAAGTCTTTATAAATTTCTTTCATAATGA